>JALLBB010000178.1:0-20793 GCA_036939735.1 Discostella stelligera | reverse complement strand
TTAAATAACCTTAAAACACCAACTCTCCTATTAATACACCAAAAAGCAACCATTCACACAACATCATCACTCCGAACATGTCGACGATGATGATGTTCCATCAGAGATGACGACGACGATGACGCCGGGCAGCAGCAATCGCGGCAGTGGTGGGAAGAATAATCATCCCGATCCCGTCAGTGAGGGTGGTACCGAAGGCGGAGGAGGCATGTCTCGTGCGGCCAAGAAACGAGCCAAAAAGCGTGCCAAAACATCATCTTCCTCGGGAACGAGTAGTAGCGGCAGTGGAAGTAAAAACAGTGAACACTATGTAGAGACTGGCAATGAGGAGGATGGAGCTAGAGTGAAAACAAAGAAGGTTCGTCTTGCGTTATTCGACGACAACGACGACGATCTCAGCGAGAATTTTCTCAAGCCAAGTCAAAACGACACCGGTGGCAACGTAACCGCGAAAAAGAAAAAGAATGAGAAATCAAGTGCACTGTTGAGACCTGCGAAATACACTGCAGAAAAAGGAGATGATGTTGGAAAAGGCGATGATGAGATGATTACTGACGCGCAAGGAACTGGAACGTTGATAGAGACAGAAGTGGAGGAATTACTATCAGCTCTCACGCCGGTGCAAATATTGCTCTTGGATAGCAATGGTAACAAAAAGGAGAAAATGCATACCGACGATGAAGGAATAGAAATAGATCCGCTGCAAATCATCCCAGATATTACGACTGAACACCGGGCTAGGATATTGCTAAGTTCGCTACTGTCTCCGTCGGGTGTGACGGTGGCTGAATTTTATGAAAAATATTGGGGCAAGTTACCACTATTGGCTTGTTTCGAACAACAGGAGGATGAAGAGCAAGAGGAGACGAAGAAGTCGAAAGGGCGTGATCAAGATTACAACGACAACGATGCAATAACTCGGCACGTCACTCGACTTGACGGATTTCTCAATCGTAAAATCATTCATGAAATTATCCAGAAGAATAAATTACGGTATGGATTGGACTTGAATGTTACTCGATACACTGATGCCATTGGTAACGGTGTGCGGCGGCGGATTACGTTGGATCCTCCACCCAAGAAGAGGAGTAAAACGAAGGTGGGTGATAGCGTAGCCTCGAGCGCTGATGATGATGATTTTGGCGGTGATGTGGAATATGTCGTTGCAAATCCAAATGATGTCTGGACAAATGTTGATACCTCCCACTGCACACTGAGACTTTTGCGTCCACACGAGCACAATGACAACATTCACGCTATGCTAAGCCTCTTGGAAAGTGAATTTGGGTGCCAAGTCGGATCAAATGCATACTTGACACCGCTTAATTCTCAAGGCTTTGCTCCTCACTACGATGACGTTGATGTCTTTGTTCTGCAACTGGAGGGATACAAGCGATGGCGGGTCTACGCGCCGTTTAGCAAGCGAGAGACCCTACCCCGTGAGAGCTCCCGTGATTATACCGAACGAGAAGTCGAGGAAATGGGTAATGGGGAGTTATTGGATGTCGTGTTGCGTCCAGGGGATGTTTTATACCTTCCTCGAGGTTGGATCCATCAGGCCGAGACGGTGCGAGCTCCAGCTCATCTGAAGTCCAAGATGAAGAGTATTGCAGACGATCATTCGCTGCATTTGACAGTAAGTGCCATGCAAAATTGGTGTTGGGCAGATTATCTAGACATACTCATGCCGGATGCGCTGGAAAGTGCAGCTGCGGATGATAAGAGCATCAGTCTCAGAGAGGGTCTGCCACGTAATTTTTTGGGTTACATGGGCACCATGCATCAGCTGGATGACGAAGACAACGGGGAGGGTTCAACCTTGCCAGAAGGACTGAAACAGGCGATGGATGCGCAGGCCAAGCTATCGCCCGATGACGAAAGAGTTGAGGATGAAGAGCTCACGACCGAGGAGAGAAGGGTAAGGCAGAGGATCTTGGCGTGTCGAAAAAAATTCAAAGAGGAGGCAAGGAAGCGCATAATGAGGGTCTGCAAACAGGCAGTGTCGAGACTTGACGATGCGTGCGATCAGATTGGCAAACGGTTCTTGTCAGATCGACTACCACCCGCATTACTCAAACCAGAACGATGCCTGACAAAGGAAGGACTGTCGGACGATACATTAGCTTCTTCCCTTGAGAATCGACAACATCACAACGTGTATAAAAAGATTTGGCCTAACACGCTCTGCCGTATCGTCCGTCCCAACATTGCTCGGCTGGTAGTAGAAGATGGTAAGGCCGTGCTGTATCACTGTCTCGAAAATTCTCGAATTTTCCGCGGTACGCCATTGAGTCCAATGGAATTTGAAATAGACGACGCCCCGGCATTGGAGCAGCTACTTACAACCGTAGAGCCTCATTGGATCATGGTCAAGGACTTGATACACGGAGATATCGAGGATAAAATGGGTGTAGCTCAAGCCCTATTCAACGAGGGCATTTTGGCCACAATGCTTCTTGAGGCAGCAGACACAAGCGTGCAGACAGGATAAAATTTACTTTACAATTCAGTTGACTTATCGTTCTACTTGTCGGCTGGTTACACCTGCGAAACGAACACGTCTGTTGTTGCAAGCTGTAGCAACTTGGTGAACGCCACTTTTCCTTTTCCTTTCTTATCGAGCTTTCTCCATATGGTGAGGAGTTCTTGCGTGTTCAGTGCAAGCCCAAGCGACTGACAGCATTGTGCCAAACCATCCTGGTCCAATACTCCAGTACCTTCGTATGTAATGAAGTATGACTTGATCTCAATCTGCTTTGATGCGAGAATGACCTGTAATCTACCAAAATCACTGAATGGGAACGTGCTTTCATCGCACTCCATTAACCGATAAGTGAATTCATCTGCATTGAGGAGCAAGAATCGATGACCTACAATGTTCACAGTATTTCCGATGTACATGTCTTTTGGAGCGACATAAGAACCATTTTCTTGTTTCACTGCTTGTCGGCGAAGGAAATTGCCGCCCATGACCCCACTGTTCTTTACGGGAGGTTCCCGGATAGCAATGGTGTTGTCTTCCATGAAGAAACTCAACACGAATCGGCGCGTGATATCATCAGCTTTATCACTAACCAATTGTGCATTGAAACGCAGAACTACGCCATTCTTGTCTCTCATTTTTAGCAAGTCCTTCTTTGGTGGCGGAGGATTCAGACTGCCGGTGCAGCTTCGTAGCGAATCTTCTTCGGTTCCGAATCCATTGTACGGGGGGATGACCTTTTTAATCTCGAATTTCTTCTCTGTAATTTGTAAAGGCATGTTCTCTTGCAGATTGATTCCCTTCGACAAATAGTACTGACGAGTGAAGGAATCACACCCTGCAATCAGCATGGTTCGCCCAAACACATTCACTGTTTGGCCGATGGCAAGGTCATTCCACGTGTAGTTATCGGAATCCGAAACCCTGCCATTCTTCGGAAGCTTAGACCTCTTAAGAAGCTTATTGAAGGAATCCATCCCATCGCTTTTTGTAGCATTCGCCCGCATGATTTCAACCGTGTTATCTGCTAGATAATATACAAGTCGAAAATACTGTATGTCGCCGTACAATCTTTCTCTATCATCCCAGAGAACATGGAAGCAAAGGGCGTCTGTTCCGCATTCCAGAAACATGCCTCGATCGGTCATCGAGGACGCTTTGCCTAATATTGATTCCATGACTTGTTTCAGGTCGTTTGTCTTTCGCTTCCTATCCACCCCTGGCACTCCGCTCTCTCTATCCATTTTGGCTTTGTTTGATTCGGAAAATTGATCGCGTGGAAGTGGAAGAGATTTGACATCTTCCTCATTCCATCCGTGACACTTCATCACGTAGTCCCTCGTACTTTCGTTGCAACTAACAATATGGAAAATTCGATTATAAATCAGGAGATTGCTGCCGATTTTGAGGTCATCTATTTCATAGAAACAAGAACTATCCGGCTTCGATACCCTCCCCCTCCTGAGAAACTGCCCCTGGACTATTCCGCTATTCTCTTGCTTCGATTGTATAATTTCCATCGTTCCATCCTCAACATAAAAGTATATTTCACAAGTATGAATTCGCTTTTCTTCAATGGCACTCTCAAGGATATCTTCTTCATAGTATGCGCTGAACAGTAGAACTCGACGATCGTGCTCAAGGAAAGGAGGAAGTTTCGACTCAGGACAGAATGGAAGTGCAATCTTGCCGTTCTCCCGATCGGCTTTCTTTCGGATGAAACTGTATCTACCCGATGCGTTGGTTGAATCTTGTACCTCCCTAATGGCGCCGAAATGAGATGTCGATGGAATGCCATCCAAAGTCGCGTGAGTTGGGCTACCACTGGTTTTTACCGGTAACGAAGATTGTGCCATCATGTAACCGTTGACAAACTTTAATGATTGCTGTTTCGCGCTTGAAGAAGGAGGCAAGTTATTTGGACGGAAGCCTGGCTGGGCAGGCAAGTCGATCGGAAATTGAGACCCGGTCATGACGTTTGGAGTAATTCAGCTCTTCGAGGGGACAAGCTTCGACAAATGAACCTTTTCAGCGGAAATGTAAATCGTTGGGTCTCGTGGTAATTTAAATATTTTGTGTCAACGAGCAAAAACCAATGACACATTTTCAAAAAGGTTGACCCACGCCTTCGAAGAGCTGTGCAACGTGAGTAGCCGTATGTGGCAAGATATTGAGCTGATCAGCGGAATCCCTTTCCCTCTCGGGAGCCACCAGCAAAGTGGGATTGGCATCCAGCTCGATGACGATCTTGAAGTTAATTACGCCACTCGTCATAGTCCTGATGTAGTGCGGCTTCAACGAGATCTTCTAGTTGCTACAAATCATGCAGCTGCAGCTGAAATTGAGTCAGGCAGCGAGAGAGAAAGGAACAGAGTACTTGATGAGGAAAATGCAATGCTAAGAGAAGAATTGAAAGAATTGAATAATGTTTTACAAACTCGTATACTTGAATTGAATGGAAAGGACATTGAAATCAGTAGAATATCGCAGGTTGTAGAGTCGCTTCAGACCAAGGCGAAGGTGACAGACGAAAAAATGCAATCATGTGTGAGTAGCATGGAATTCGACTTGTCGAGACAAAAAGCAAAAGAAGAGCAACTGCGAGCAGAATATTGCAAGGCGATGAAGGAGCTTGAAAATTTACGTGTGAGGCATGCGGTGCAAGAAGAGAGAATTCAGCACCTGCAAGAGAATCTTCGCGACCTAACACATGCATCAAGACAAAAAGAAAGTACTACAGCCGCCATCGCTTGTGCAGAAACAAAACATAGCCTAGAAATCCTGGAAGCAAGGCTTCAATATTCAATCGAACAACTTTCGAAGGCTGAAGACCGTGAACGGCAATCTAGTATCCGCGCAGACGAGGCGCGGCAAGAAGCATTGAGGATTCATGAACAAATGCATAATGTCGTGGAAAATTTAAGGAAGGAAATTTCCGCTTCGCATAATGCTGATTTGGAGAAGATGAACATTGCACTCGAATCAGCAAGGCACCAGATCACCAACCTCACCGAACGGCTCCAAGAACAACAGGTCCGATTTGTCCATGACACAAATCAGTTCACTAAGAAAAATGAGGAAGCAGAGAAACGGATCGAAAACACCATTGTTGAACTAGAAGATCAGATCGCCCGATGCAAAAGCTTACAAACTGAGCTCGATACGGTGAGAAATAGTGTGGGTACGCACCTCTGAATCGCTCCATATTTTATCATGTAATAATTGCAAAACTGCACTGATAAAGTCCAACAATGCAAGAGCTGCTTTGGAAGCAAGTATTTTTCAGTTGCAGCAAAGCAAGGATTTCTGTGACCGATCAATGGAGGCGCTCAAGATATCACTTGAAGATGAGCGCCGTCAGCACATCAGTGCAATGAGTAATTTGGAGAGTACCATACTAGCGTCTATTCAGGATGTATTTTCGTCAAACAAATAGTAGTTGTACTCCAAGTATGCTTTCGATAGATGGACAGTGGATAACTTTTGATTATTCCAACTGTTTCTTGCGAAACAGCAGCGGCAATGAATAAAACCGAGAGAGAATTGCCTTCTTCTCGGCCATGTGCATAAAATATCCCCTACCTACTTACTGACCATTTCTCATCAACATCACCATTAAAATAACAATCATCAGACTACATGATTTCCGATCAAATAGTAGAACCAAGTGAACTATCATCTCTCTTTGACAGTTGCCAATGATACAATGATGCTCGTCATGGTCAACATTCATTATTCATTATAATATTGCATATCAAGACGCGAACATTGCCACTACCATAAACTGCAGCATCTACAATACTGCGGCAATGAATGGAACTGGTCATAGCAGGGTATGGATGGTGATTGGTGATGATAAATAATATTATGAGGAGGGGGCATTATTTCCCAGCCTCATCATTACAACATACAGTCATTACACGCTAATTGGGACACCCCATGCATTGAGCCAAGGCAGTCCCAACTGCTGGAAAGACCCAAGTAGCAAATAAGGGGTATGTACGACATAATGTATTCCCGCCAGAACCTGTGTCCGGGCTGGACCCCGTCCCAACTACTGTCAAGTCCCAACTAGCGTTAGTCCCAATTAGCGTGTAATGACTGTAAACGAAAAGAAGTTCGAATTTATTCGCTGGTGTTCGAAAAGTCTCCATTTTTAAAATCTTGTGCGGAAAAACCACCGTACGGTAGACCTGTTCGCTGTCGCTTCTCGATTCTTCTCAAACAAAAATCTTTTGGCGCGCGCGCGAAACTGAAAACGATGAATCTGCAGATGGCCCATTATTTTCTTCTTCTTTCTCTTCTTCCTCGACTTTTTTGGCACCTTCCTGTGCGTGTGTGACGACCATGTTGTTGTGTGCGTGACACCCGTGCGCAAGATTCTCCTCACATGCTGTAGCGAAGTAGTAATTCCAAGGCCAAAATCGGCCATTCTCTTTTTTTCACCCATTATTTGCGCCAAAAAGCTTGTTTGTGTCATCCGACGCGGGAATCGGTTCGTCTTAATGCATTATTTTTTAATTTTTTGATGGTGCTGGTGGCGGGTCCGTCCGAGTAGTACACGGGTTTGCCTCCAGAATGAGCCACAATACGATACAGATATTGAAGAAATGGGAACATCATCGAGCTGGCACCTACTACTACTGCTGCTCCTCAAACAAGACCTGTTCTCTACACGAGCTAACGTCGTAAGATGCCAACCATGAGGATGGTGATCCATCCTCGTTCTGGTTCAGATAAGACTGCCAGTGTCGGTGCAAGAGCCAGTAGTAGTAGTAGTGTTGGCATTGCTGGTACTTCAATATTCAGTCCTCCTCGCAGCGGCACAAATTTTGCCTTTGGACATGGCCTCAGTACATACCAAACGTACAGTATGTCGTAGTACCTTCGTCCGTCACGAGGGGGAAATACCAGGGCAGATTTTTGGCGGGAACTTATTCGTCTCTCAGCCAACAAAACAACGAGGCGGCAGAACCACGAATTTCATTCATTTCAGCATCTCTCGGACATTTTTTTGACATGGAAGAAGAATTCGTGTTCTATCAGCTATTATTCTAAATCCACGTGTGCATCATCATGGCCGCCGCCGCTGCAGCCAACACTGGCCACTCCCATCGAGCCGGGAAGCTCAAGCAACAAAACAAGAAGAACAAGCGCACGGTCTCCTCCAAGCGCAGTCTCAATCGACGCAAGGGGGCGGGAAAAGTCCAATCGGGTACTGCTGTGATTGCATCATCGGCATCAGCTCCATCGTCGAGAGGAGGAGGCAGAGGGACGAAAAACAGTAGTGGCATCGTTACCAGCAGTCAAGAAAACAAGGCAAATCGACTGAATGCCATCAAGCAGCGGAGGGATGCATCCAAGAAGAATGTTTGGAACGCACGTCGTTTCCTTCTCATGCCCGCTGCCACAACTGCCGATGCTGCCGATGCGATGACTGCTGACGTTGCTAACAACAATGGCAACAGCAGCAGCAGTAATGATGGCAACCACAATATCATCATTGCATCGCTCCAACGCGCTCTATCCTCCGCATCGGATCCACCCCGAATCGTGGGAATCATTTCCCTATCCGACACAGAAAACTCGTTGGAAGAAACAGTCAGATCAGCCTTGATGGAGTCTGCAGATCAAGTAGTCGTTTCCATCCCAACTGCTGTCTCCAACGGCGTCAACGATGACGGAGTTGGTAGTAATAAGAGAAGCATTGTCACTGCATCGTACTCTGCTTCCTCATTTGCCAGGACTACTACTACCAGTGGAACCGCTGGTGGTGGAAAGCAAAATCATCAACAGCTACAGCAACTTATACTTCTTACCAACTCCACTGCCTTCACTCCACAATACTTGCATATGGGGTACCAAGAAGGGGAGGATGCCAGTATCCAAGGAGCGTTGGATTTATGTCGTGTCTGTGATTTGGTATTGTTTCTTATTGATGGAAATATTTGCAACGATGTTAGTATTGCACCCAATCCCGTGTTGGGGGACGCTGCCACCACGACTACCACAGGCGCAATAACACAGCAGGCATCAGCATTGGATGATCTCATTAGTGTCCGTGGTGAACGTATATTGACAGCGATTAAGGCACAGGGATTGCCCACTCCGGTGACTGTAGTGGTGCACACTACTACTTCTCCTACTGCATCCACTTCTACTGCTACTGGTGTGGAAAAGGGAGAGATGGATAACGACGCCTCCGATGAAGAAGATGATGATATTATGATGGATGATTACGATGATGATGATAAAAACGAAGAGAAAGAAATGGTAGACTACCTACCATCGTCCAAAATTCGTGCTCGTTCCTACAGTAACGCCCACTCCTATTCTTCCCATCGGAGTATAAAATCTATTCGTCGTTCGTATTTGCGTAAACGGGCCGAAGTGAAGCGATATGCAATGAGATTTGCGGCCACGGAATTTGGTGAATCTGGAAATAAAGTTGTGGAGATTGATATTGTCATGACTAGTGATGCTTTGGATGGTGGCACCAGCAGTGGAGCAACAATTGAGGAGGACTCTGCTTCCACCATAGCTGCAGCAGTATTCGCCAAGTCATCTCATGAAATGAAAATGTCCGTATCCGCATTGATTCGAATATTGTGCACGATCTCGGCCTCGGGTCCGAGTTGGGTCGCCGATGCTTCCCGACCGTACCTTGTCACAGACGGTTGCATTGACACTATCATCAACAGCACCAACAACACCATGGCGGCGCCATTACCTGTTCAGTACGATGCAGCCTCACAAGAATTAAAACTAACGGGTTACATCCGAGGAAATACATTATGGAATGTCAATCGTCCAGTGCACGTTCCGCATTTGGGCACGTACTCTGTCAAGGACGTGCGGTTGGCGGGGGTGCACGCCGAGGAGGGGCAGAATAAGATATTAGTATTGCCTCCTATTGTTGCCGCTGGGAGAAAATATCGTAAGAAAGGTAACATCAACATCACCAAGGCCGATAAAGCTGAGAATACTGTCCAAACGGTCAATGTTGAGGAGGGTCTGAAAAATGGTCCTAGTGGCAGTGATGCTTGCGCTTATGGGAGCAGTTTGCTATTGGCAGAATCTAATGCCGAAGCACGCGAATCCCTCGAAATGTTTGCGTCACCCGACTCACTAGAGGGAGAACAAAATCTGATTGGGTTTGATGAAGGTCATGACATTGATGACGATCCCAGTTATGAAGGCGGGGATGGTCAGGGTGGCGGTGTTGAAGGAGGACAAGGCAGTAACAATACCAAGCAGTTCCAGCCTGGTACATCCCGTCCCGCTGGTTGGTCCGACTATCAATCGGCATGGCTTGACGCATTGGACGGAGAAGGCGAGGAGACGGGAGACGATCATGGTGAATTGGCATTTTCCCTCAACAATAAGTCGTGTAACAAGACAAGCAACAAGTACAGTTCAACCGATACACTCATGGGAGACGACGACGATGATGGTGGCGATGGCACCGAAATCAATGCCGAAGCGAAGCGAGCCTTTGTAGCGCAACGAAAAAAGGATGCCACTGTCGATCTGCAATTCCCCGACGAAGTCGACTACGAAGAGGAAACATCGGCTCGTGATCGTTATGCACGCTATCGCGCACTAAAGTCATTTCGCAAGAGTTATTGGGACCCCAAGGAGAATTTACCAACGTCATATGGCGCAATATATCATTTTGCGTCGTTCAAGGCCACACAGCGTGATGTATTGGAGGATGCTCGTGAGTTGGAAGAAGTGGTGAAGAGAAGGGGTTGGGGTGTGATTGGGCGATCAGGTGGAGATGAGAACGATGGTATGGACATGTCGGAGGAACGAGATTTAGACGAAGAAGACGATGAAGAAAAGGATGAAACGATGATGACACGTGCATGCGTTCCACCGGGTGCCTACGTCACCATCACACTTGAGAATGTTTCACCGACGGCGATTGCGAACCTGTCGTCTCGTACCCTCGTTTCCGCCGTGTCACTCTTACCCCACGAGAATAAAGTGTCGGTATTGCACATGGGTCTTGCTCACTCTTCAAAGTCCGAACATGATGCCGAGACATTGCCCGTGAAGAGCAAGGATGTATTAACCTTTCGATGTGGATGGAGGACGTGGCAGTCCCGTCCCATTTTTTCGCAACACAACCTGAATAGCGACAAGCATAAGTTTGAACGATTCATGCCCACGGGAGGAGGTGGTAGTGGAAGTGGAACATACTTTGCGGGGAGTATGTTTGGACCGGTATCGTATGCACCTTGCCCGGTGATTATGTTTCGCGAGACTAGAGTTAGAGTTGGGGGGCATCAGCAAGATGGTACCTCTACGAGTGAAGGCATTTGCCGCGGCATCAAAAGAGAGTTACTTGCCCACGGATCGATTCTTGGTGCCGATGCCGATCGTATCGTATTGAAACGGATTGTATTGACTGGATATCCGACGAGGGTACACAAGAGGCATGCCACTGTCAAGTACATGTTTTACAATCCCGAGGATGTCAAGGTAAACGATGGATGATTTTCACGTTATTGTTTCATGCTATTACTTCATATTGCTCATGAAACTGAAACATTCTTCTCCTGACGTACAACATAATGCTACCAAATCCTATCTTCGTCTCTCTCTTTCTAGTGGTTCATGCCCGCTGGCATTACAACCAAGCACGGCCTACAGGGCCACATTGTTCAAAGCGTTGGCGATCATGGCGTGATGAAATGTCTATTTAATGCCCCAATCAAACAACATGACACGGTATGCCTGCCACTGTACAAGCGAATCTTTCCCAAGTTCGCGCCGGTATCGTCGTCAAAGAAAAGGAAGTTGAGGATGAGTAGTGGAGAAGATGCTTCTATCGCTACAGCTGGAGATGGAGGACTTATGAAGGACTTTCGTGTCTTGTAGAGATAATTAGATCTGGACTACAAATATTATGTCATACACGGCGCTTCTCTATCGTTTAGCTTACTATCAATTTATCAATGTTAATAACATGCGGTGATGAATAGCAATAATTTCATCTCCCTTTTCAAACACACGAGTCAGCCATTAGGCCCCCCCCCCATTTTTTTCAGCGTTGCCCCCCCCCCTCACATCGCTTTCCTCGAATCAACCACCATAAATCAGATCCACGTTCCATTCCATTCTATTCTTTATTTATCCTCATTTTCCTTATCGGCATACAAGTTAATATCAAATCCCTCAATGGGCGGTGTGTACATGGGCACATGTCTATGATCTGGTGGACCAAATCCATTGGGATGTAGTTTCAGTGCGTTGGCTTTCCATGAAGCGTAAACACTTCTATTACTACTTCTGCTTTGTGTATCATCATCATTACCAGTCGTGATAGTAGTATCCCCCAAGTCATAGGTTTCCCGAGGCAACAATTGCAATGCATATCGTTTCATCCGTATCTTGACTGCCAAGTCATGATACATTTCATTATGTCGTTGAAAGGACCCAATGATGTAATTCCTTCCGACATTGTATCGCCGTTCTGCCTCCTCTATCGATGGTTTGGGCGGTATGAGGGATGGTGCATCAATGGCCTTGATGAGCAGAGCCTCGATACGGGATTCGGCCGAGGCGGATTTTTCGAGTTTGGATGCCGACGGCCCCTTCTTTTCCTTATTGACTTTCTTTTGAGACGCCTTGGGTGTTTCGGACGCTGCCTTGTTTTTGTTCGCGGCCGGTAGAGCCTGTTGGAGAGGTGGCGTGGAGGAAACAAAAATGGATCGAACAAGAGTACTAGCAGTAGCAGTACGGCGGTGGCAGTAGTAGTAAAACGAGCGGGAAGATGACGACACCGCTGCCGCCGCCGTTTGCGCTGCTGGGATTAAGCAATTCATTTTCTCTCAATTGGATATTATCTCTTTTTTATGGAAGAGATGCAAAGTAGAGAGAAGAGATATCGGAGACCTTAATCATTATTGATGGTCATGGTCATCGCGCGCGGCCACAAGCTACCAGTGTATCTAGAGATATGAAGTACTACCTATCGTACGATAGAGTACGAGTAAAAAATAAAGGCGTTGATTGTGACGATGGACGGATGGGATGAACTGCGCTTTGTGTTCATTGCCACGTGGACCGAGGAATGGATTTTTTTTCATCAAAGATCCAACACATACAAAGCAATTAAGGCAGATTCGCGACGCCATAAGTATTATTTGATACTATCGCCATGATTCGTCCCCAAGTCGCACTGAAATTCTGTTGTCGGACTACCCGAGGAGGAGCAGCAGCTTCGTCGTTGTTGCCGTCGTCGCCACTTCTTCTTCGTGCCGTTCAAACTGCGCGGCAACCGCAACCGCAACCCAATTGCGGCGCCCAACAACTTCACTACTATTCCACGTCATCGCCGTCTCTTCTCGCGGAAAAAGTAGCAGCAGTCTCCACCGCGCAACTGGTGAAACAACTTCGTGAATCAACGGGTGCACCCATGATGGAATGCAAAAAGGCACTGTCTTCTCCAGAAGTCAACAACGACCTTCAGCTAGCCAAAGAATGGCTACGCAAACATGGGAGTGCCAAGGCAATATCCAAAGTGGCCGGACGAGAAGCATTGGAAGGATTGGTGGGGTTGCATATTTTTACACCCGAGTTAGGACAAGAAAATGACAATGGTGTAGCAGTAACAGGAACAGCAACAGTAGCAGCATTGGTCAAGGTGTCGAGTGAAACGGACTTTGCCAGTCGTAGTGCAATCTTTTCGAACTTTGTTCAAGAGGTAGCCATTGCTGCTGCTACCGCCTCCTCCTCCACCACGGGAACTCAACACGAGGATGACTTGGACATTCCCAAATTTTTAACAAATGCCACCACAAGGACTGGCAAAACACTTCATGAAGCTCTCAACGATGCTATACTTGCCATACGTGAAAATCTAGCCATTGACACCATATCTGTATTAAAGTCAACAGATTCACTACAAATACAATCACAACATGAACAACACCAACAGCACTCATCGGCAGCAGTATTTGGAGGTTATGTCCATGGAAAGGTGGCACCAGATGTCAATTGCGGGAATGCAGCCGCCATTGTAGAGTTGCAAGTAGCTTCTAGTGATGATGCCCATTCGGCAGCAGCAACCATTAGCATCGTCCAAGAGGCGGCCAAGAAGCTGGCCATGCACATTGTTGCCGCCAAACCTCTTTACGTCAACATCGAGAGCGTTCCACCCGAGGCAGTCCAAAAAGAAAAGGAGATTCTACTCGCCAAGATGGAAATGGAAGCATCCTCCTCGTCGGGGAATAATAAGAAAAGAAACACTCCGGAAATTCAAGAAAAGATTATCTCGGGTCAATTAAGAAAATATTACGAGAGCGTTTGCTTGATGGAACAACCGCACATGGTCGAGGAAGGAAATCCCAAGGTCGGGAAAGTATTGGCAAGGTTGGGAGTGGTGGTAAAAGATTTTAGATTTATGAGTATGATGTTGAACAAATAAAATTAGAGACTGTGGAATGTGAAAGGAAAAAGACAGAAAATGATATTTCTCACGAAATCGTTGGTGGGGGAGACGATGCAAGGAAATGGAAAGCGATATTTATATTTTTTTTCTCCAGCAGCAGCAATCAAGGAAGTTGATGGGATGGGCCCGATTATTTTTCTTGGTGTGCGACGTAGATAATATGTTGGAAATGCAAAAAGCAGTGCAATAGACTTATCGTCATCATTTCGGCTCAAACAATTTATTTTACGTATTTATTTATTTCGTACATTTTTATTTATTCGATTCATTCACAGATGATTCGATAATATCATTCATCATGACTTGCACCCGCAAAGAGAGCGAGAGTTGAATCCCATGTTCCTAATTTTTCATTTTTATTTATTTCCAATTCGTATGCAGAAGAGATGGTTGGCTACCACCAGATAGGAACAGATTGCGTGACCTAGTGTGTCTGTGAAAGGGTAGTGCATTATTCTCTGATGATGTGGCAGGGTGTGTGACTGTAGGAATCTCCTGCAGTATCACAACATGTTAGGATATTCATAAATGATATCGCTTCTTGGTGATCTTGGAGACTTGGGCGTGGTAGTGGTAATCGACGTCATTCCCGGACTACTACTGCTCTGTCGTTGGGGTGTTGGTGGAGTCTGCGGAGAGGAGCGTGTATGATGATTATGATGAATACTACTACTCCCTCCCATACTGGCACTTCTACCTCGTGAATAGTAAGAGTTCATGCCGCCACCACTGTCATTCATACTGTCGCCGCGATGGAATGATCCACCCATCATCACACTCCAACTACTTCCACTCGTAGTACTGCTTGTCATACTAGCAGTACAACCAAACCCTGCTCGTTGCGATTCTTCACTCCCCCAGCTCATACTACGCACTTGCCACTTATCTCTCCGCTCACCGGCAGGTCTATCCACAGTATAATAGTCACTCTCTTCCAAATGTAAATGTATTTTTTCAATGATATACTTTCCCTCCTTATATTTTTGACTCGGTTCGTAGGCCTTGGCATAGGTCCATCCGACCAATGCTTGACATCGTTTGCATGAAATGTCAGACACGGTGTGAAGACCGGTGATGAGAACACGATCTTCGGGTGGACCGGTGGCAACGTTGACGCATTGATCAAAGAGGTAGGCTCGTCCTATAATGAGGAGCGTCACGAGGTTGTGGCGAAAAAGCAAATGTTAAAAAAGAAAAATGATGCGTACAGCGTGCATTTTGCATGTGCTCATTGGATACATACCATTCCGTCCGTGAAAGCTCTTGGATATAATATCATCATGACTGGTCAAATGTGTTCGACAGTTGGCACAAGTGTAGACCTGCGGCCCATCCAAGTAGACCATGGCATCGTTCTCGAATAATGCCCGCTTGGATTCTTTCAGGGAGATGGGATTAGGTCGATAGATATGGTCTGGGGTTAGAACCAAATGTCGCGGGACGCCTCTTCTTCCGCCACTGCCATTACCACTGTGCTTCTTCGTTCCCGTCTTGTTTCTAGCTTGAGAACTTGCCGGATTGGTGGTGTCACTCTCCCTCCCATCTTCGCCAACACTCCTTGTGATTGTGGGAGTGCCCCCTGATAGATCTTGCGCCGCGCTCTGGGAGTCGGAAGAAGACTTTGCGCAATGGCTGTTCGCTGCTGCAGCAGCAGAATGATTGCATCCCTGCTTCTGCAGCTCGTGCATCATCCCACCCCTTGCACTAGCTGTCGGAGAAGATTCTGATGTAATAGGCATTCTGTGGAACGAGGAGGGGTTTTGCCAGGCTGCCATGATGATAATGTTTGAGTGGTAGTTTAGTGATTAGTGATATTCTCTCGGCTGGTGACAAACGCACAAGAGCAGTGTTGTTCGTGGTGAACTTCTTATTCGCTTGAGGTCTGCTAGAGTAATACTTCTTGGAGCGAAGGCTTTGATGGGAACGTCGTGTCATGCCAACATCATGATGCGCGCTTCTTCACCTTACGTACCCTTCGATCTTTTTCTCGTGCCTCTTTGTTCTGTGGCAGAACGAGTCGCCAGCAGCGCGGACAAAAGAACAAGAACGAGAGAGTTGGAGCCAAAAATGGCGGGAGTGTCACTCCGAAACGCTCGATTGATTCAATTCAGCGATGTAACCCACACTGGAATACTACATTTCGCTGAAAATACAATCTTGTTCAATTCAAGCGGTCGGGGAACGAACAACATCATGAAAAACATCTCTCAACATCACACACACATCATCATCTCAACACAAAAGGTAGTACTAGATACGACAATCTCTGTCACTATTTCGGTATCACAAGGGCGATATCACAAACACTGCAAACCGCAACTGTACTACCCATGCAGCGCCTCACTGCTCTCTCGTTCTCTTTTTCTCTAACCATGCTGCTCCTTGCTTTCCTATCAAACATCTCCGTATCTTTTGCCCTGGTTTCACATGGAGCTCTGACGCAAACACAGCAGTACTTTACGCTGCCACCATCAAGCTCGACGACTACAAAATTATTATTTAAGCAGCAATCGTCATCCTACACACTGATATCATTGAACAAATTCAGACACTCGCCATCATCATCATCATCATCATCGTCGTCAGATAATGCTCATTGTGGAAAATATCCAGCATTATTCGCAGCGTTATCTTCATCCTCGTCGCCGTTCCCCCAACCGCCTGCATCAAATAATGATACAACCAAAACAATATTTGCGACAACCATACTCATTCTACTCGACGTACAATTCCGATCCATCTTTCGCAAATATTCCATTCCCTTTCCATCGAGTTTGGCAGGATGCGGGGCGATATTTGCCGCCATGATGACTTTATCCTTCTTTAATGAATCACTGGGAGAGCGGACGTATCAATTCTTGAATCCTGGAGCTACATTATTGGCGAAATGGTTACCGGTATTCTTTGTCCCTTCGTTGATTACACTACCCTTGGCAAGTGGGTTGGGGACGGTGTGGGAGGTACGTTGTCCACCTATTTTTATCGAGTGAAATGCTTTATTTCATTTCAGTCGCTAACATCTTCACAACATCATGATGTGTGTTACTCTATGATAATAAGGTGGTCAAGGTGTTCTCTGTTATCATTGGAGGATTCCTATTCACACTCTTTTCATCCGCTTGGTCCGTCCTCGGAGTACGAAAATTGTTGGGCAATCGTAGAGTAAACAATTTATCATCCAACGATGTGCTCGTTACTTCCACTCCACCAGTCACAAGTCCACCACCATCGAAGCCATTCAGCAAAACTTTATTCCGCACGCTCGAATCATTCGCTTGGATATCGGGAATATGGACTGTTGCGCAAATTAAGAACTCGCCATCATCGAAATTCATCAACCTACTCCAGTCATCCTTCCTTCTCTTCGTCACGCTCACTTCCTTCGTCTTTGGGGCGAACTTACCAACTTCGTTTACCAAAGTTGTTCATCCACTAGTCACATGCACCAGTCTGACGTGGTTAGCGGTGAAACTATTGTCCCGGCTAACTGGATCATCCTTCCTCCATATCCTTCGATCGTACAAGTGTGGAACGCTATCGCCTCTATCGGCGGGAGCGGGAGATGTACTGCTCTTCCTCCTTGGCCCAGCCGTCGTTGCCTTATCTTGTCAAATGTACGGTCGTAAAAAAATGATGCGAGAGAACATGTATGAAGTGGCAGCGTCGACCGTGGTAGCATCCTTTGGTGGACTGTATGGAACTGCTGCGGCAGTTCGTCTACTGGGTATTGCCAATCCTGCCATTCGGCTAAGCTTGTTATCAAGGAATATCACCTCTCCTCTTGCCATGGCCATTGCATCCATTTTGGGAGCGGATGTATCCTTGGTCGTGACGATTGTTGTACTAACTGGATTGTTCGGCGCCAATTTCGGTGCATCGATATTGGACGCCGCAGGTATGCGCGATGCCGTGGCCAGAGGTCTCGGTATTGGCGCCGCAGCACATGGATTGGGTACGGCGGCATTTGCCAACGAGAAGGATGCCTTCCCATTTGCGGCCATTAGTATGGCATTGACGGCGAGCGCGTGTACGGTTTTGGTGTCGCTGCCATGGGTTAGAAAATCGGTGTTGACTTTGGCGCTTGGGATATGATACACAAATAATGCGACACTCGCCGTAATTGGAAAATTAGGGCCACGATTGTGATCGTCAAAGGGTGCAACATATCATGCATAGTGAAGCAAGATTTATCAAATGCAGTAAATAAAGTCACAATCGTTCAAGAGAAAATTCTTCTCAAGCCCAGGGCGTAAACACTAAGAAGAAAACTCAGTAAATTTTATTACCATCATTATCCATGACTTAACAATTCAACACCTTGACACTTCCGAATATTCATATGGAGATTCACTACTCTATCGACAAAAATGTTAAAAGGGGCCATACAAGTCAGGCCCAAGGCCGATGCATCGCCTCCTTGTTGCTGAAACGGGAACAGGTGCCATTACAGCGTTCGTTTCTTAGACGACTTTCCATCAGGAGACTTATTTGGTGCTAATGTTGGAAGAGGCGTTGGTGCATTCGTTGGTCCAGTGGGTGCATTCGTCGGGGCAGTTGTCGGTCCCGTAGGTGCCTGGGTGGTCGGCAGTCCCTTGCCAGACTTTCCCATCGCATCAGCCGGTGGAGGAGTAGGGGTTAGCGCTTTGCCAGACTTGCCAGCATCGGCAGCAGGCGTCTTTCCAGACTTTCCGGCTTCACTACTTGCTGACGGCGAGGGAGTCTTTCCAGACTTGCCGGCTGCACTTCTTGCTGATGGCGAGTTAGTGGGACCAGTCGGTGCGGAAGTCGGTGCGTTTGTTGGACCCGTCGGTGCGGAAGTCGGTAGATTTGTTGGACTAGCTGTGGTGGGCTGTGCTGTCGGACTGGTTGCCTGAGGAGTTGGCACGGGGGTTGGCGGTGGAGTAACCACCACGACCGTAACCGTAACCGACTTGCCAGACTTTCCTGCTCTCGTCGTCATCTCGGCCATCCGTTGTTCCAATCTCGCAGCATGTCGGTCCTTGCGTTCCTTTCGTTGTTCCATCTTCTCGGCATGCTTTTCGTCGTGTTGCTTTCGATTTTCCCCCTTCTCGGCGCGTCGTTCCTCGCGAGCTTCTTCTCTTGTGAGAGATCGATGTTCTGAAATCAATGTATCAGTTGAAATAGCTCGCATGCCAACAGCTTCATTCTCCAGCTCGTGGGCCACTGAACTGTTGACGAAACATGCTAGCGATAACGCCAGGACCACGGATGTTTTGATTCTCATCTCTAACGGTGTGTTTGTTTGAAGATTTGTCGTTGATCGATCAGCAATGTGGCTTGATGGTCGCTATATTCAGTATCAATCACTTTCAATTGAAGAGAGAGAGATATTATGCTCTCAGGTGGAGACGAGAGTAAATATGTGAAATTGGAAATCAATCGCGTCAAGATACTTCAGACAAGCCAGATGAGATGAGGCCCGCCCTTCCTTATGGTAGACATAGGGAACCCAGAGAGAGAGAGAGGAGGGTGCGTGGGAGGGCTCTTCAAATCATCCCATTTGAGTCCGGAATCAATCTCCGTTCACAGCTTGCTCCATGTCCGTTCAATAGGAAAGAACTCCTAATTTAGAGTCCAGTGGGGTATCGCCTTCTTTTCTCATTTTTGACGCGTGATTTTCAGAAAAAGTTCGACAGGAGAATACGAAACACTACCTTACGTGCAACCCTAGTACAAGAGGTCAGGTACAGTAAGAGTCACCAAGTTGAGCAGTGTGCGAAACCATGTTGGTCTGTCCGACTCCTCTCTGTTCCCAGCTCGCTGGCAGTTAGTAGACTCCATAAACTCAAGTCTACGTCTCTCACCAATAGGTCATAGCCCTCTTCCACTCCGCTCCTACAGCGGCCACTCCTAGGGGCATCTTCCTTGCTTCTTCCGGCCTCCTCGTCCTCCACAGGATGGCCATGCCTCCGATGCAGCGTGCACTGACCCCGTCGGTCGTGCTGCACGTGCATCATGAGCGCGATCCGTGCAGCGACAACGCCACCAACTCTGGGTGCCTCTTTGCTGGTCCCATCGACCAGCCAGACGCCCATCATCTACTTGCCTGGTTTCAGGCGCACGGCTACTCCGTGCACCCCGAATATCTTCCTGATGTTGCCGCCACCCTGGCCCGGTACCCTACCATTGCCTTCGCCCTTGACGACTACACCCGCGTCAAGGGCGCATATCTCTACACCTCTGGTAACTGTTGCAGCCGCGGCCTCCCTCGTGGCCTCTGCGGCCTTCCCAGGGGCTACTACCGCCTCCCTCTCTTCTGCACGTACCCCTACCGCTGTGTCTGCCTCCCTAACAGCAGCCCCTCCGACCATCCCGACGGCTGCCATGGTTGGTGGTGCCCCTTCAGTACATCCACCACCTCCACCCTTCCCGCATGGATCTGCCATGATGTCACATTGTGTGATGTCACGGAATGTGACGTCATCTGTCGGTCTTTTCATCGTCCATCTGGGGGTTGGCACCACCCCTCTGGTGGTCACTCCACCCTCCCCCCCTCTTGCTCCCTCCACTATTAATACCTCTGTCCCAGCCTCCCTTCATGCCAAGCCTTCCTCTCAGCTGCTGTTTCCTCTGTATGCCCCTCAGGGTGGTGCTGTATCAGTATCTGGTGGAGTTTCCTTGCCTGCCTGGGTTGGTGGCACTCAATGTGATGGTGATATTTGGGCAATCTCCGGGGGTAATTCTCTTCCTACTGGGTCTACCAGTGGTTTTCTTGGGACGGTGGTTCCTTCTCTTCCTACTGGGTCTACCGGTGGTTATCTTGGCCCTTCTACTGTGTCTTGAGCCTGAAAGGTGATGGCCTGGAGGAGGAGAAAACTACAAGAACACT
>JALLBB010000177.1:0-21278 GCA_036939735.1 Discostella stelligera | reverse complement strand
GGCGCCCGAGTTCGCCCAGTGCCATATGGCATTTATGGGCGATCGGGGATTGCACAGGGAGCCGGCGACAGTGTTGCTGCCAAAGGTCAACACGTGGGAATGGGTGAAGGCAACGGTGGTGATTGATCGCGAGGCATTTGCGCTCTTTTATCAAGATGCGGGGAATAAGGGAAAAATGTGGGTGCCACCCATTGCGGCGGAGAAGGTGGAGGTGGTGGTTCCACGGATGGTCGCCCTCCCCACCTTTCTCTTGGAGTTTGTACGGAGGAAGCCGTGTCAACCACACGAGCTTTGGGCAGCAGTGGAGCAACACCGTGCATCGTCGGGGACGGCTCTGCCGGAAGCTGCATGGAAGACGGTGATGGAGTGGTGCATGGTGGCAGCACAGGCGACGGAGCGGGGCGACAGCATATTGGCATTGGAATTGGGGGCGGCGTATTCTGGAGAACCAGGTTTCTTGAACTGGTGCTCTACCCAGCTGGATGCAGCAATGGGCCCACGTCCCATTGGGCTAATTCGAGGGGGAGCAGGGGCCGACGTCGGAGGGGGTGGGGGTGGAGGGATGGCAGATAGGGCGACACTACTGTCGTTAACAAGCGTGGCTAACCAAATTGGACGTAGCATGGTGGAGGGCCTACAGGCCGTGGCACCGGCAGGAACGGTATCAGGGGGGAGTGATCGCCAGGCAGTTGGAGGGGGGGGGAAGCCATTCACTCAAGATGCATTGGCGCAGCTGAAAGGTTTCTGTGGAGTCGTGTCCACAAGGGATATCCCCCCCATTTGGACAACTTTCCAGAACAGCAAGAGTCTGGATGTATATCGCACGCGACTAAAAGGGGTAATGAATGAGTGGGCAAAAAACAATGGGGTGGAATTGGACCAAGGGGTGGCATTTTCGGCAGCTACTCTTGAGGAGATTACAGCTCTACGTTTTAATCCAGGGGAGGTGGGGGTGGCGCAGTATGAATCGGCAGAGAAGGGAATATCGGTGTTATCTTGTCGGCCTTTATCACTTGCCGAGGGTGAACGGCTACGTGAGAGGGAACAGGCCGTCATGGCGACCGCTGGCACGCGAAATCTGACAGAACAGTTGAAGTTGGGAAAGGGGAGAAAGCGCACGCCACCGGACAATTTCCAGGAGCTGCGGGCAATGGTAAGCACGTTCGCCGCACTGTTATGGACACTCTTTGGAGACTCCTGCGACTACTACAGGTCGGTACAGTTGGTGAGAAGAACATTGAATGATTTGAGGGTACAGGCAATTAGGGAGTGCTTTACGGCAAACGTGTGTCGTCGCATCACGTGGGGAATCTTGGACGATGGACGAGCTTTTTTCAGCCATGTCTTGTTACAGGAAGATTTTCACAGGGGACGGGTACAGTTCCCTATGTCATTATTAGATGAAATTGTCCCGGACATTCGGAGGGCGATTCCCCTGCAATACCCTACTTACCCGCAAGAATGGGAAATTGCGACGGTGGCACTCACGGGGCAACCGGGAGGGAACAGTAGCGGCAGTGGGGGGAAGGGACAGGGTAATGGGGGTGGTGGTAACAACTCAGCGGGGGGACAGGGACAAGGACGGAACAACGGCGGCGCCGGTGGTGGGGGGAGGGGAAGTGGCGGTGGGGCGGCGGCGGCGCATGGCGGAACAAATACGGGAGGAGGTAATCAGAGGGGCCAAGGACGGCAAAGAGAGACAGGTCCGTGGGTGGACGATAGACACCCCAAGATTGTGGCGCTAATGGCACCGTACATTGCCAAGCGAGGTACACAGGTAATTTTAAAGGACATATTGGATGCAGCAGGCACACGACTGCGATTTATGCCAACAATTCCCGAATTTATTGGTGCTGATGGGCGCCCAAACCTGTGTTGGGCACACATCTTGGGACGATGCATGTATGGACGAAGTTGCTTGTTTGCTGCAGGCCACCCTACGCGGGCACAAATACCAGATGGTTTTGCCGACGAAGTGTGTGAATTGCTAGCAAATGGAATACAGGATGCAGCAAATAGACGGGGGTATGTACAGGGGGGGGGTGCGGGATCGCCACAAAAGAAGGCAAAATTAGAAGGAGAGGAATGACTGTGGGGTGGAGCTGTGCTTGGGAGGGAGATGGCAAAGAATATATTGGTGGGACCTACCAAGCAGGCGATAGTAGAAAAAATGAATAGGGGGTGGCTGCAAGATGGCAGACAGGGGGACGGGGCAAGGGAGATAAAAACGCTGGCACCGGGCACGGTGGCAACGATGGTGAAGGAACAGAAGATGGGTGACGGTGATTTGAAACGGGAGCTACTGGACAACGGAAAAGGTAAGACGACCGCGAAACTGGGGGGGATGGAAATGGAGGAGGCTAGGGGCCATCGGGAGCAGCATTCAGGGCAGGAAAATGGGCGGATGAATGGGACGACCACAGGCCTGGCACCTCCAGTGTTGCAGGCAACTGGCATGGCAGTCACCGGAAACACCAAAGAAAAACTGAGAGTGGAGAATAGACGGGCTCGAAAGCGGGCACTGGCTGCACAAACACAAAAAACCCAATGGACAACACATGCGGGCCAATTCTTCTTGTCTCACAGTAGTCCGGAACAGGAGCGTGAACGGCGGAGGGGAATGGACCCAAAGGGGCTGGCATTGAAACATCCGGCAGGAGTACTATTAGCTGAGTGGGCGGAGTATGGGTGCCCCACTAAAACTGGACAGAGGTGGACACGCGAGGAAATGGAGGCGGCAATTGCACGAGGCCCACATAAATCCGCGTTGGAACCTGCCGCAATACGCCATTTCCAAGAGGAGGTGAAGGAGAAGGTAGCGAAAAATCAGGCAAGAGTGGTCCGGTGGGATGAAATCAAAGACAACCCACCACCAGAGCTGAAGATTTCCCCTATTGCAGCTATCCCGCATAAATCGAAGGCATTTCGGTCGATTTTGGATCTCTCCTTTCGGATACGACTCAAAGGGGGCGGAGTAATACCGGCGGTTAATGATACAACGACAAAAACGGCGCCCGGGGGGGCAATTGACCAGATAGGACACTCTTTAAAAAGGATAATACATGCATTTGCCGAGGCAAAGTCTGATGACAAAATTTTCATGGCGAAATGGGACATAAAGGATGGTTTCTGGCGACTTCGATGCCAGGAGGGGGAAGAATGGAACTTTTGTTATGTATTACCACAGGAAGAAGGCGAGCCGGTGAGACTTGTGGTGCCGACATCATTGCAGATGGGATGGATTGAGTCACCACCATATTTTTGTACAGCGTCTGAGACAGCAAGGGACGTGGCAACACAATATTGCGAAACACCAGTGGGATCGTTGCCTCCACATAAGTTTGACAAATGGACGCATACGGAGGAAACGGTGATGAAGCATAAGGAGGGGTCATTGCGCTATATTCTTGAGGTTTATGTGGATGATTTCATGAGTTTGGTAATACCAACTACGGAAGAGGATCTTCGACACGTTGCAACTGCAACGATGATGGGCATACACGATGTGTTTACGGAGGACAGTGATGACGAGAATGATCCAATTTCGATGAAGAAGCTGAAAACTAGAGAGGGACAATATGCTACTCATAAATGTCTGCTGGGATTCGATTTTGATGGCGAGGCAAAGACTCTCTGGTTGGAAGAGAGCAAACGGGCGCGGTTGTTAACAATCCTTCACGGTTGGCTGCGGCGGGCCCGTGTGGCTCGAGAGGGAATTCCATTCAAAGAGTTCGAGTCTGTGGTGGCAAAACTTCGACATGCCTTCACTGCAATTCCGGCAGGGAAGGGTTTGCTGTCCCCGTGCAATTGGGTAATGCAGACAAGACCGGGAGTTGTATATCTCCACCGCAATGCGCCATTGAGACAGGCCATTGCGGATGCGCGGACACTACTGCGGGAGTCCACAGTGTCTCCGACCCGGTGCAGAGAATTAGTGACAGGATGGCCAGACTTTATTGGTGTCCAGGACGCATCAAGCTGGGGAGTCGGTGGTGTTGTCTTTGGAGAAGCATGTGCATGCCCACCGACGGTGTTCCGGCTCGAGTGGCCTGAACAAATCCGGCAGCAGTTAGTAACACTGGCCAATCCAACTGGTACAATCACAAACTCTGACCTGGAAATGGCAGGGATGCTACTGTTGTGGCTCGTAATAGAAACCGTGTGTGGTGACCTCCGGGAAAAACGGGTTGCATTGTTTAGTGACAACGACCCAACAGTGAGTTGGGTAACACGGATGGCGTCACGACGGTCTCAGGTGGCAGCAAGATTGGTGCGGGCGCTGGCGCTGCGTGTGAAGTTAAATAATACCTGCCCACTGACACCAGTGCACATCCCGGGGAAAGAGAATGCAATGACTGATATCCCATCCCGCTCATTTGGGAGTGTGAAGGAGTGGCATTGTAAAACTGACTCAGATTTTCTAACAATGTATAACTCTTTGTTTCCCTTACCACAACAGGCTACGTGGACCGGCTTCCGTTTCACCTCCAAGGCATCTATGAGACTGATTTCCGTACTGCTGATGAGGGATTTTTCGCTGGACGAGTGGCGGCGACTACCAAAAATAGGCAGACCCATTGGCACAATTGGGAGGCCTATGTCGCACCTTTGGGATTGGACCCTTACTTACAGGGGTCTCCGTACATCGAGCGCGTTAGAATCCTCACCGGATTTGCAGGGCGAGTACGACGAGGCTGCTTTGGAAGGGGGAAGCGGGTCCAGGCTTGCACAGTCTCTGGCGCAATCACGGCCATTGGACAGACGATATCCTTGGCCTGTGGGTACAATCCGACAAAATTGCTAGGGTCGGAGCGATTGATTCCACGCTTACAACAAACTTTTGATGGGTGGCGGAAGGAGGATCCACCAACGGTTAAGCAATTGCCAGTGGAGGCAGACGTTCCTGAATTTTTGGCAGGGCTGGGACGAGAACCGTTGGCGACAGAGCTGGATAAAGCTGTGGGCGATCTAGCACTAATTGCATTCTATTATCTGCTGCGAGTGGGCGAATATACAGTGAAAGGGTCTCGTAATGACACAAAACAAACAGTGCAGTTTAAGGTGGAGGATATCACATTCTTTCGAAAAAATGGAAACGGCCAATTGCGGTGCCTTCCACGGGCTGCTCCGGCACATGAGATAATGACAGCAGATGGGGCAACCATGAAGTTGGACAATCAGAAAAATGGATGGAAAGGTGTTTGTGTATATCAGGAGACCAATGGGGAAGCATTTAACTGCCCAGTGCGGGCTTTGGGGCGACGATGTTTACATCTGAGGCAACATCACTGTGATGGGAAAACCTTTTTGTCTGCATTCTTTGTGGATGGGAAGCGGTTTGATGTTACAGCGGAGAATATGAGTAGAGCTTTGAAATTAGCGGCTGGGGCGTTAGATTACCCGAGGGCAAAGGGCATTCCAGTAGAACGTATAAACACACATTCGTTGCGGAGCGGGGGGGCAAATGCATTAGCGTTATCGGGATATACCGATACCCAGATACAAAAAATGGGACGATGGCGAGGGGCTACATTCAAAGAGTATATTAGGGAAGAGTTGGCATGCTATGCATCGGGAATGTCAAAAGACATGAAACAAAAGTTTAATTTTGTCAACATTGCTGGAAATGCATTCTTTGATGTAACTGAGACTCTGGCGCCAGCATTGGAAGTGCAAATGGAACAGCTCACATTAGCACAGAATGAAGGGGTTTTTGACGGGGTACAAGTATCGGCAGGTAACTAAACTCTGGAAGTTGTAGTGGAGTAGTGGTGTGGTTGGCGAAGTTTTTGGAATGACGTGGAGAGATATGTAATCTGTCAGCTGAATTAAAAATCGGAGTTAGCAAGTCACAACTTATCTACTGATCTGGGGATGACGGCGTGTGGAGAGACCAGCGTGGAGGGGTATCCAATAGGGGGACCGGTAGAGTTGCTGTGGGGGAAAAGGGGGGCATGCCCGCCTGATACATGCGTCCACGCCAGCTTTTCCTAGTGGTGGGCGGGGGCAACTCCATACCCTGTGCTGGATCTGTGGAGAGATCGGTGGGCGACTTTTCATAGAAAAGGCACAGGGGAGCCTGGGTTGGCGTAAAATACTTAACCAGGCTTGGGGTTTTGGCACCACTCAGCAGTCTACCGGTCATTGTAGCATGTAGCAAGGTAAATAATGTATCCTACAGTGTGCGGCAGAAGAACCTCGGTCCCGCCATAGACAGTTTGAGTAGAGAATCTCTCTAGATACTAGATACGTCTTTTTTTCAATCGCTCGCACTGCGACTGCAGAAAAAATTCAAGGCAAATAATAATAGAGGGGGAACACGTCCGGTCCACATCATCATCCCGGGGCCGACGGCAAATACAAATAATACACAAACACTATCTACTATTCTCTCAAAATATATCTCAACACTCGACAGACATCATATCAATTATTATTCCAGCGTCATGGGAAAGAAGCGATCCAGCCTTCGCTCCACGTCCAAGGGGATGATCAACAATACTGCTGCTGCTGGCACTGGCAGCAGTAACGGAACGAACAACAAGACCAACAACAACACGCATTGGGCTAGTAGTGCGTCGTCGTCCGCCATTCCCGCGACTCATGCCGCTAGTAGCAGTAGTAGACAACAGCAGCAACATCAACAGCAACAACAATTGATGCAATCATTATTTCAGGTGGGAAATTCTAGCACAATGCCGTCGACGACATCAGCTGCTGCTGCTGCTGAGAAATGGGCGTTTCTGACTGAAATGGTGGTTGCCGGGACGAACGCCGCCGTCACCGCGACATCGTCATCTGGTGGAAATAATAATGCAAGCGGCATACTCTTTCCGGGAGGAGAAGCCACAATGATGATGAGCAACAACACCAATAGCAGCAGTATTAGCAGTAGCACTAGTGGCGGCATGATGATGATGATGGCAACGACGGGGAATTCAAGCCATGGCAATCACAGGACCATGATAAAAATGGCCCGTCCTGAAGCCAACAATGCTACTACTATTACTTCTTCT
This sequence comes from Discostella stelligera, assembly GCA_036939735.1. Taxonomy (NCBI): domain Eukaryota; phylum Bacillariophyta; class Thalassiosirophyceae; order Thalassiosirales; family Thalassiosiraceae; genus Discostella; species Discostella stelligera. The sequence goes on along the minus strand of JALLBB010000177.1, from coordinate 14,262 downwards.
AGCACTCCCAATGATGCTGCTGCTGCTGCTGGAGGAGGATCCGCCCAATCGATTGGGTTGCAGTTGGAGGCGCTGGCGGCACTCATGGCACAACAACAGAATAATCCAGCGCTCAAGATTAGCGTTACTAGTAGTAGCGGCAATAGTACTAGCGGCAGCAACGGCGGTGGATTACTCACTGCTACGAGCGGTAATGGTACCAACAAGCATTCTGGCAAAAAACGAAGCAGTAGGAATACCACTGCTCCTACCACCACCACCACTGCTGCTGCTGCTGCTAATACGTCGTCGTTGAACCATGGCAGTGTCAACATCACGGCACCAATGGGAAAGATGACCGCCGAACGCATGAAGAATTTTCAACAGTACTTGAAGGTAATCGCCGACTCCTACCAACAAAAATTGGAGCAGGAGCAAAAGGATCAGACGGAAAAACAACAACAACAACCTACTACTAGTACCACCACCACAACAGCAACAACCGCAACAACTTCATCGAGGAGTAGATTAGTTAGTAGAGAACATCATGGCGACGGGGGAAATGCCGATGCTGCGCCATCGTCGTCGCCAAACTCCTTGTCGACAAAGAATGACAACGAGAGCGATGCCATGAAGACGAACGATCCTACTGTCGCTCCTGCTCGCGCTCCCACCACCACCACCAACGCGGCAAAGCGAAAGCAATCCCCCAACACCTACTATCCCCGCGACAGCACGACCGCCACGAATACCAACTTCGACCCAAGCAACCACCACTACTTGCACCACAATAGCAACAATAACAACAACAACTCTACCGAAGAACTGCAATCCCTCCTACCCCTCTTCGCGGAATTGGTTTCCCTCACCAATAAAATTGTCGCGGCCCAAGAAAATGGGGACGTCGCTCAAGTCGATGCCGCCACATCGCAACTGTGCCAAAAAGTACTGAAGGATGAACAGGCCATGAGCATGTTGGGAGTGGCGATGAAGGAGATGAATAACAACAAGCAATATCCAAAAGGCGGCGGCGACGGCGACGATAATGGCGATGGCGTCGGCAGGAGTTCGAACGGACTGCGGACGACGGAAAGTCACGCATTCGTGGAAGGAAACGATGTTGTGGCGGGGTTGAATGACTTGCTCCACGGCAGGAGCATCTACGGCTCTACTACTACTACTACTACTACTTCGAGTGGCACTCGAAGCAAAAATAACGGTGGTGCGAGCACCAGAAGCCCCGCAACACGAAAGGAGGAAATGGAACGACGTAGAACCAATAGTATGCTGGCGGAGAAGAATGAGGCCATTCGAAAGCTCGCCGCCTTGGGTGCCTCGATGCAGACAAATGGAACAACTGCTTCGGAGAGCGCGGGCGGCGGAGGTGCCGGAACGCCGACATTCTCCTTCACCTTTGGGGGGGAGTCCTCCACATCATATCCCAACACAAGCACTTCGTCGGGTTTTGGTCCAATGCTGCCGCCGTTCTTTGTTCCGTCGGTTGGGGAGGCAGCCGTACCCCCACCCTTCCTACCACCGCCACCCGGAGGGTGGCCACCCAATACGGCCCAGGCAGCGGCGGCCGCGGCTGCCATGGCGGCATTTTCCAGCTCGGTCGGCTGTGCTTGTCCCGGTTTGCCCGGCGCTCCTTCCCCTACATTCGCCGATACTGCCTACCTGAGCGATGCACGACTTCGACAAATCCCAATCCCCATCGTGAGCGTGGGTGGTAGTTTAGAGATGCTGAACTCGGCGGAGTGGTCGGAGTATTTCGATGCCTACCTCCGCGACCGGGGCGTGAACGGGGGACTCGAGGAGCTTGCTCGTCTGTCGAGTCAAGGTGCGGCGATGACGGCATCCATGTCGGCCGAAGGAGGAAGGAACAACAGTAGTATGGCGAGTGGAGCTCCGGGGGGACGTTGCCCCCATCCCGTCCTTCCGCAAGATCGATTTGTTCCTCATGGTCTTGGCGACAAGGACGACGTGGATTACATCCCCGCAGGATTCGAATACGATGAGAGCCGAAAACAAAGTCAGAAATCACTCGAAGTAGATGAGGAAGAGCTGCGCACCAAGAGGGCTGCGAAGAAGCGTGATAAAAAGGCGAGGCAGAAAGAGCGCGCGAAGAAAGAGGCAGAGGTGAAGGCTGCTTTGGCCGCAATGAAAAAGCGGGAAAAGGCAATCACATCGTGGAGGTCACGTGTCGTAGCAGCGTGCTTGGCTGGGGATTCAAGAAGAATGGAAGTTTTGGTCGAGGAGAGTCCATTTAAAAACTACGTGTATGATCCTAAATCATTGTGTTACGATGAAGAGAATGATAATGACGACCACGACGAAAATGGAACGTGTGACGATAGGCCCGAATCGCATGAGGAATACATATCGAAGCAGATGGAGTGGTTCTTGTCGAATTGCTTACAAAAGTATCGATATCCGCCATCATCGTCGTCGTCGTCGTCGTCACGAGAGTTTTCCAAGCAAGAGCCACCACATGAACAGAATATTGCACGGAAAACATTAGCCGAATACATCCTGTCAGTATCATTCGAAATAGTATTACAGCAATCGCCATCGTCTCAAAATCGGAACGCCATACATTCCGCAGCATACATGGATGATGTCGATTTTATTCGATGGGTGATCCTACGTCAACCATCAAAAGCGAAAAATGATGTTTCATACTTGGAATGCAGGTGCTTGGATGGAGGATGGACACCATTGCATTACGCAACAGCGGGCGGAGCAAAGAATGTCGTGGAATTATTATTGCATGCCGGTGTATGCGTGACGGCGAGGACGGATAGTTCCTTGACATGTTTCAAAAGGTGAGTATTGATCTGCAGCTGGCACCTAGTAAGTGGTTACAATCATTCGTTCATTCGTCTCAATTTCGAACACACTTGCAAAACTGTCGATAGTCGACGCGGAAATGGTATCACGGCACGAGAACTTGCCATCGCATTGCAATCTGGTGCCGTCAAAGACAAAATAATGAGTGAATCTGACGTGCTCAGAAATATAGTCAAATATCAATTAGGTAATGCTTCTACCGATAAGGTTGCGTACCTGAAAAACTTGCACGCTTTAGAGACACGGTTAGCAAATGTGGAGAAGTATGGTTACAGTCCTCTTTTGGAGAAGGCTGACGATGGATATCAAGGGAATCGCGTGTTAGTTCCGGCGGAGAAGGTTCATAGCGTTGACGTCCAGAGATCGACATCAGCGTCGACTAGCCAAACCTCTAAGAAGAAAAAGAAACAGCAGCAGCAGACGCGGGCAAATACGAAATCTCCTCCGCTCGAAGCGATTGCAACCTGCAGTAACTCAAATTCTGCGCCGTCCACGGTAAAGGATGAAGATCTTACCGACCCCGTCGCAGTTGCTTTACTTGGTATGGGATTTAGTGATGATCAAATAAAGTCTGCTGCGCGGGCACTCGGTGGATTCGAGCGGGCCACTGCCGATGACATGGTCGCGTGGATTCTTGGCGAGGGTAAAAGTGCCGATAATGGCAATTCTCCAAATGCTTCAAATGATAATCAATCGGCATCCCTAAGTGAGACACAAGAGAAGTCTCTCCCACGTGCTAACGCTGACCAACCAGTCAAAGCAAGTAACGCAGAGCTGGCCGCCCGTAAGCGCCAAGAGGAAATCGCGGCAGCCAAACGCGCGCTTGAGAAGCGTGAAGAGCAACGTCGCATCCGCCGAGAATGGAACGAGCGCGAACAAGCGCGACAAATGCAGGAAAAGAGTGCAAAGATTGCAGCAGCGATGTCACGCCGTCATGAGGTCGAGAATGCAAAACTTGCACCTGAACTGGGAATCGCCGGCGTGGGTGTACCTCCATCGACTGTTTCTGTTGCGTCAATTGGAGCCTCAGGAGATGGGATCGGTAAGAAGCATCATCATGATGCCGGTCCACCCTTAACAATATTTGCGGGAGGTCCAAAGAGCATGCCTGCGAAATCGAAAAATGTTGCTTCGAATATGGGCATCCCGCAAGCACCAACTTTACTACGAACGCCAAAGATTTTGACAAGACCGCTTCATCCTCCCGCGCATTCAAAGCCACAGTCACTGGGCGCAGCTGGCAACCAGCCTCTTTTCGCGCCATCTCCTTCATTGTCAAGTGCAAAACCGTCCAGTGCGTCTCCTCCTCGCAACATTTTTGCGCAGTCGATTCATCCTTCGATTAGCAATCCTCGCAATGATCAGCCAACAGCTATTTTGCGGAAAGAATCTAGTGCTGGAGTGACAAATCAGAATCAGGGTATCAATACGACAAGCATTACTCGTAGGATCCTACCCCGAAATTCGGGGCATCTCGGGACTTCGGGGCTCGCTATCAACGATTCTGAATCACTCGGCGTATCGACGTCCGTGGCGAACAGTGCCTCCACTCAGATACTCCGTCGGGGGATAGCACCGCCTGGCTTCGTTGATGGTGGCAGCACACATCATCGTTTGAAACCAAGCGCCACGGAGGAGGCTGCTGGTGCGGCGTCATCGTCGTCATTCGTTGAGACCAATCCACTGGGTATGATCCGCGCCACCGCCAGAGAATTCGTTCCTACCTATTTCAACCCATCATCCACTACTAGTACTCCGCCAGATTCGTTCCTACCAGTTTCATCGAACACTGTTCCATCCATGAGTGCTCAATTTATGAGTTCTCGGCCCTCGACGACATCGCCTCCTCCTCTTACTCGAACTGAATCCAACGATGACTTAATGTTCGAGCACGTATCATCATTACTCAGCACTTTTGGTGCCGAGAGCAGTACCCCCACTGTACAGAGTGTAACATCGTCCATCACTGGACCATCTGGCATGGTAACCACCGCCACCACCAACAACAATACGGGAGACGAAAATAATACTGCAACATCGCGAGTTGGAAGCATAATTGGTGGGCCTTTTGGGGGTGGTGTTGGAGGAGGAAGTGGCATACAAACGAGCTCTATCTTCGAATCCATTTTGTACCATAGTAATCAGGAGTCTACTAATCTTGCCCTCGGGTCCGGTATTTGGGGCACAGGAAGTAGTAATGTCAATCAGAGTTCCTCCATAGGATTGGCGGGGTTGAACTTGAGTTCCTTTATGGGAGGAGTATGAGCGTGTATGTCATTGTTCATTGTGCTTGGAAGACTTGACGCCGAGTGAAAGATAAAAGGAGAGAGAGAGGTACAATGTGAACTAAAATGAGGTCACTTGAAAGCGTCACCAATCTATCACACTAATCTACATTTGCTGCCTCGTCTTGCCAAAGTTCGCGCATGTATTACTGGCAATGCAAGAGGTAATCATTTATTGAATCGAACTACATCTATGTATATCCCATAACCTGAACCCCCACCGATCGTGTCCTAGGACCATCCAAATCAATCATCAACACACTCTGCCACTGTCCAATCGCCATNTGAGCGATTGCGCTGCGTCATCGTTTTCACTTTTCGTTTGGCGCAATCGATTGGGGGCAATACTGAACGTAAATAAATCGATCCGAAACACGAGCCAAATCGATCCGAAACGAAAGATTTCGACCCGAAATTGGATTTTCTGCCATATTTTTCAGAACGCCTCACCCAAGTTGTTGTGCTTCTGAATAGTACCTGAATGTTTCATGGCGGCAATGACACTGGATGTGGATGTGGAGGGGCGTGGGCGAACAGTACTTGTTAGTCTGTCTATCCCTGCTAGAGCGGCTGCTTCGAGCCCGACTCTCTTCAATAGTACCTTACTCCTCTAAAAAATAATAATGTGTGGGGCAGTTCTGGTTCCCGCGGTGGGAGTTCTGGTTCCCGGGGTGAAAAGGTGCTTGGACGAGGCTTGGAGCTTGAGCGCAGAGTTCTCATCATCACATCATCATCATCATGACCCTTCTCATCTACACTATTATCAAGTTGTGTCACTCATTGTCATATCATAAAGAAGCTTTCTCTTTCCACTACCAATGATCAATTCCGTTTATAATATCCATTCGGTTATTTCTATTGTGTGGGATGCATCAATAAATCAATAGTATCTCATGATATTATTTACTAGTGATAAGTGATCCGTGTTCAAGTGCGAGAAAAAGCAATGAAAATAGTCTCTCTCACCATATTGGTGGGGATTATTGTCCCGTTGTGCGCCGCACAAAATGCAGTAGACATATCCCACTTCACTACTACAATTGCACTGGATGGTGTCCCATTCTTCAAGGAAAAAGGACCTCCTCCCAATTACCGCAATACTAGCAACGACAACGACAAGAAAAAAACAGCCACGAGGCTATCATTGAGTGGGGGCAACAAGGAGATCCATCATTCCTCCGTCATGGTCAGCAAAGATCTCTAGAATTTGGAGATTATGTCGATCCAACATATTCCTGCCCACCCATGACAACTTGTCCGGTGGTGTGCGTTGCTTCTCTTCGAGATTGCCCGGAAGACGCTCTTTGTCCTGGAACGCATCCCGAAACAACCATGAATCCTGATCATGAATATGAGGTAAGTGGGGCGATGAGAAGATGCAGTCACACATCTCTATGGATGATAAATGAAGGGAGCAAATCCATGTGAATGCTCATCCTTCCTCTATAACTATGTTTTGTTCCCCATGCGCATTCTATTCCCATGTTTATCTATTGCATCGACGCACTACAGCTATGTGCCGACGGGACATGCTCCGACCTAACAGCTGGAGAGACGTGCGACCCCAACGCCGTCTCGCCATGCACATGCGATGCCCTTCCATTCGTTTGTGCGAAGCAAGTTGACCTGTATCCCGAGTGCGTCACACGCTTCCAAGACCAATACGATGCCGAATCCGAGTGTTTAGCAGCACAGAAGGATAGCTTGCCCCAGGTGGACTTTACCGGCCCAATATTCCTTGCTTGTTACATTGGTCTGTCAGCAGTCACTTTCATGATGTTACTGTGGTGCGCATGGAATCAGCGTTGGGCAAGCGTTTCCGGTAGCACCGTTCCTTTGGAAGGTGCTAATAAGAAGATGATGAGTGAAGATGCAGAACGTAATCATCAGAGGAGCGTAACAGCTATCCCAAACTCAACATCACTCACCGAAGAACATTGGACGCAGACAGGATATAAATCCACCATCATTGGAATGAGTCTATACTATCTTGTCATCCTTGCTCACTTGATCATACAATTCCTCTTGCTTGCACTGACAGTTGAATATTGTGAGTGCTCTACAATTTCGCGCGTATGGCCTGTATTTTCAACTTTGTGCAACGTCGAAACTTGATAATGTCGTATTTCTTGCTCAAAGACGTTCAACAAGAATCAATCACCACGTCTTTCTTCGGCTCTCAACAATTTTACGATGATCAACAAGTATTGATGGCGTTTGAAATCACATGGATGGTAGGATTTGCTTGGTGTTTCTTCCTCAAGTATCCCGTCAGCATCCACTCGCTCTTCCTCCGGAGTGAGTGTTGCATCGATGAATATCATGTACTTTGAATGAAAAACAACTTGATTTGATTTGGGCTCACACCATCCTTTTCTATCCGCTCCAACTGCTGTTTGTAGGATGTGTACCAAAAGATGCAAACTACGTTGCAGTAACAGCTCCCGTTCAATCAGCCGTCGATAACTACGAGAACGAATTTATTGTTAAATTCCTCTCTACACTGAGCCGGATCTTCCATCGTGCTCTGTCTTTTTTGTACAGTGACAATGCTCAGCGTGTATCACAAGGGGTGCACAACGAAGTGACCTTTTGCAAGGTAAAAGTGGATACCAAGACCGGCTCTCGATACTTTTACTTCCGTTTTAGGAGGTACATCTTTGATGCTGCCCAAAACAAGTTTATTCCGGGCTGCTGGAATATTCACCAGGATGAAAAGATGACAATTGGTCGTTGGCTCGACAGGTCGTATTTGTACGAAGGCTTATCCAACGAGGAAGCATCGATACGACGTGGCATTGTTGGGCCTAACGTGTTGGATCTGAAGAAGCCTACCATACTCATGTCCATCGCGAATGAATTCTCCAAGCCATTTTATCTTTATCAAAATTTTTTGGTTTGGACCTGGGGTACGACCATTCACTTTTCTTCTTTTGCAGCCAATCTTCCTCTTGCTTGCTCACACTCCGCGCAATCGTTCAGCACCGTACTGGTATTATTACATGGCCATTGTCAACACTGTTGTTCGAATTACTGGCGGACTCGTAGTTGCAATTTTTCAATACATGAGCGACAAAAGCTTGTTCCAGTTGGTAGTAACGGAGGGAAGTGTCACAGCGCTTCGAGGAGGAGAAATGGTGACTATTGACCAGACTGAGATTGTGCCTGGCGATATAGTGCGCCTAGCGGTAGGTTGAAGTATTCCATTTTTGCAATATACCTCAAAGAATCTCTCTTATTATCATCGAACGCAATTCTTTACATAGCCTGGCCTTGCTTACTTTGACATGGCAGTTCTCCAAGCCAAGCGACTACTAGTCAATGAGAGTGCGCTAACAGGAGAAGTTCATCCCATTGCGAAGACGCCACTGGCCGTTGCCGATGCTGATCTAGCTTATGATCTCGAGGTGAATAAATCATCCACGATATTTGGAGGTTCAATTATACTCGAATGTGGTGATGGTCAGGGCACAAATAGCGATTTAGCCATTGTAACAAAGACTGGCTCATTTACGACAAAAGGAAAATTTCTCAGTGACGTACTTTCGTACCAGCGCCATCGATTTAAGTTTGACACTGAAGTGAAACTTGTGCTCGCTATTCTTGCGTCAGAGGCAATCATTTTATTTTCGCTTGTGATATCAATGACCGAAGCCTCTTGGGTTTACACGTGGCTCTACGCCATGTTTGTTGTTGGAACTGTACTCCCGCCACTCCTTCCAACCGTATTTGTTGTCTCAGTTGGTATCTCCTGCAAGCGATTACAAAACAAAAAGATCACGTGCACTGATTCCAGAGGCATCTTGGTTGCCGGAAAGGTGCAACGTGTCTTTTTTGACAAGACCGGAACTCTCACTAAGCAAGGCATGGAACTCATACCTATGAATGAGACCAATAAAGTGTTGAAGCGAGGGCTTGCAGTTTGTCAGGATTTGCATTTGAGCAATGATGGCGGCCTGGTTGGTCCAGTTGTTGATCGTATCGGATTTCTTGCTAGTTCTGCCACATTTGTGGACGACAACACTGTCAATTTTGAAGGCGAAAGTATTGTGTTCCTCAAACGTTTCGCATTTGATCATGAACGCATGACTCAGAGTGTAATTGTCAAACGGGGTAAGGAGAAATTAACCTTTGTGAAAGGCAGCCCAGAAGCTATTGGAAAGCTGTGCTCGGAATCGTCTCTCCCATGGAATTTTTCCGAAATATCCAGACAGTCGGCACGAAATGGATTTTACCAGCTGGCTATGGCCACGTCCTTCTACAACTGCAGCAAGGCAATGAATGAAGTTCATCGAGACGATGTTGAGAAAGATCTGGAGTTTGTTGGGTTTCTGAATTTTCAGAACCCGCTTAAGGAAGATTCACCTGCTGTTATCGAAGAGCTTCGCTGCGGAAAAATCGATTGTGTAATGATCACAGTACGTGGAATGTTATCAGAGAGTCTGACTTTTTATATTTGCAGTGTCCCACTCGTTTGTTGATCCTCACATGCCTCAGGGTGATAATGTTCTCACAGGTGACTAACCTTTGGTGTCCTATCGTAGTTCCTCGCTACCATTTAGGCAGTAATATCTTACCCATGCTCTTTCTTCAATAACAGGTGTTCACATTGCAACCCAAGTTGGCATCATTGAGCCCGCTAGTGATGTGGTCATCGGAAACAGTGTTCAGGTCGACGGTCAAATCGAGTGGTTGAATTTCTCGGACGATAGCCCGGCAGTACCGAGCGAAAACACTACATTGGCTCTAAAAGGCGTTGTGTGGAATCACTTAGTGCAGCATGACCCGAAAACAGCCATCGAACTTGCCAAGCGCACTCGAGTATTCGGAAGATGCACTCCTTACGACAAAGTATCAATTGTTTCTACTTTCGCAGAAATGGGTGGCATCGTTCTCATGTGCGGCGACGGCGGAAACGACTGCGGTGCCTTAAAGGCGGCCCATGTCGGCATTGCTTTGAGTGATGCCGAGGCTAGTATGGTTGCACCGTTCACTTCCCTTGACAAAAGTATCAAATCTGTCACTGAAGTGTTAAAGGAAGGGAGATGTGCTCTTGCATCCGCCCTGGCTTCCTACAAGTACATGATTTTATACGGACAAGTTGAGAGTATAAACCAGGTGATAAATGCATACTTCTACATTACATTCACCGAGTGGTGGTGAGTTCGAGATGCTTACGACGCATCATATCATAACAGTCTACTTACATTATCACCTTCGAATAATATGCATAGCTGGGTGTTCATGGACGGGCTGTGGAGCATATCAATGGCTTTCTCTCTGCCGTTAGCGAATGCCGCGAGGAAGATAACTGAACTACGGCCAACCGCGTCTATTCTCGGCCCTCACACGCTGTCAAGTGCATGCGGCATTCTGGCAATCAATTTTCTTTTCCTTGTCATCGCCCTTATTGCACTTTGGCAGCAGGACTGGTTTCAGTGTCGGAAATGGGGATCTACTGATCTAAGCAATGTTTTGGACATCGGAGACAATTATGAGTCATCAGTCATTTTTATCGTCTCAGGCTATCAGTACATCGCATCAGCTGCTGCATTGAACTTTGGCTATTCATTTAGGTCGAATTGGTTCCGCAACTACGTCTTTGTGTTTTTGTTCCTTCTTTGGACGGCTTTTCATTTTAGCGCGACGCTATCAAACTCGAGCTTCTCGTGTATTTGGCGCGTCAACTGTGACAATGATCATGTCGTTCGTTCTGTGACTTCGACCGAGCCTAAACCTATCAAAAACGTATACAGCTCAACCGTTATGCCAATGGAATTTCGTGGAATACTCGTTGGCTTGATGGTGGCAAATCTTATTCTTGTTTGTGCATGGGATTTCTTCATTGTCAACAAGATGATTCGCACGTGCGGTAGAAAAGTAGCGAATAGTGCCAAGGGAGAGGCGACCGTTAGTTTGAATTAGCTCAGAATAGATAAAAATGTATGGTTTGATTATTTTTTGCATTTCATCCAATTTACCTCTTTTCATCATTCAAATTAATCGTCCACTCTCCTGGAACATGATCTTTCAGGGTGATATTTTTCTTCAATATCTCCACTTCTCTTACGACCGCGCTCCCTACCATTCCAGACTTGCTGCACAATGTAAATAAAGGCTGCGGTAGTCATGTATCAGTATAATGATTAGCGCATTAGTGCAACCTCGTCCATAGAGATTTCATGGATACACAATTGCTTACCTTTACCAGCTTCATCCTCATGTTTTCGTCTTCAGTAAGGTTGATGCAAGTCCTAATCATCAACCCATATGTATCGGCATCGCACGATGCACTCTCTCTTCCCAATTGAAAAAGCAGAAACGCAGCTTCGACGGCTTTCCTCTTGTCGATCTGAGATCCGATAGTCTTAGAGCATAAAGTGATTGCCGAATTCAATAACGCGGTCGTTACTGTTTCTAGATCATCTTTCATGTGCCTCACAATCCTCAGAACTTGATCAGCAGAAATATTTGTTTCTTGGCTTTGCGCGAGCGGATTCAGAATGTTGGCGTAGCAGCCTTCATCCGGCTTGAGGTCTGGAACACCAGCTTTGCTGAGAACTCTTATGTGATCTAACAGACAGAGAGCATCGTCGATTCTCTTCTGCTTACCAAGAGACACGAGGGCAGCCCCAAGTCCCACCACGGTGGGCAAAATCACAGTCTTGTCACCCTTGTTCCAACGATCTATCCGCTCAAACAAGAATGAATTTGCCCGATCTGCCGATTTCGAATCATTGAATTTGCTGTAAGCTATTATCACCAGATTACAAATACTGGGATTTAGCACTGCGCATGTCGCTCTAACTGAGTTTTCCATCCACTTCCAGGCTTTCTGTGCCATCTCGGCATGTTCGAATTTATACGATCGGGACAGAGCAAGAAGAAGTGTTCGAAATCCAAGTTGATCTATCTGCACTTTCTCGTCGCTCTTCATCGTGCAATCAAGGTATGACGAAGCTATATCTGCAGCCATTTGCGGATTTAGCCTACTCTGAAGTTGCAATACATTTGTATATGTCAGGATGTCAGGGGCAACCGCTCTGTTGGAAAGTGAGCTGTCTTCCATGTGCCTCAGAAGAGTCATCACTTTTTTGGCATTGTCAACGGTCTTCGTTTTCGCTAACTTTCCAATTACCATGTTGTAGGTGATTGTGTCAGGAACCACCGACACATTTCCGCGCTTCTGTTGATTCTCCATTGCCTTTATTGTGCGGTATATGACATTATCGGCCCAATCATGCTTACTCCTAGCAAGCATACCAATAATGCAGTTAAAGACAAATGAGTCAGGTTTTGCCCTCTCATACCCTTCCGTGTAAGATTTGAGCATTTTTCTCATGTACTCAACTGCCTTTTCTTCGCAATGGGCGCATGTGCTTCGGCTTAAGGCGCTGATTATCATATTGTAACTTGCTAAATCAGGACGAGCATTTCCACCAACTCCCTCCATCGCTGTCATCAACTCCTCTGCGTACGTCAATTTATTCGTCAAGTCACTCTTGAGCACGTGGTCGAGGATGATATTGAACGGTATCGAATTCGGCTCAAAGTAGACGTCTGATTTAGGATCGATCATCATCTCCACCAACAATTTTTTCCCTCGTTGGAATGACTCCTCGCTCCCTTCACTTACATGTGCAAGGCATAAAGTAGTCAACATATTGCTATCGGGGGCTGCATCCAAGTTCTTCATCCTGTTCATCAAGCTTTCGACTTGCAGGACAGCATCCTTTCCACCGGCATTCTTCACGATAACTTTGGCTGCAGCATTGTAGCAGGAGTTTATGTTGCCAGCTTCGGACGTAGGAATGAATGACCCTTCCAATATATCCAACAATTCCATAACTTTTTCCACTACAGCAAGCGAGGTAGTCGCATCCTCCGGTTCCACCTTGGAATATGCACGAATGACGGTCGAAAAACTTTGCACGTTCGGCTTGACATTCTCATGCCCCCGTCCATGAAGTTTCATCATCCTCCGCAATATTGACTCCGCGCGCTGGGCGGCATGTATCCCCCCTCCGCTGTTGCTCCACGCCTTGAGTACAATATTAAACGATGTCGTATTCACTTGAATACTGCCGTTTTCGTCTTGGGCGGCAGCGTTATTTCGACTTTCCTGTTTGGATAGTTCCGACATGTGCAGTAGCAGGTCCTCGGCTCGTTGCGCCGCCCCAACAACGTTGTGATTCCTGCGACTGGCATAATAGTTCATCGCTGCATTGTACGTGATGGAGTCTGGTCGAATGGTAGTATTGCGTCGTCCGTGATTTGTTTGCTGCTCCATCGCACTGCTGTTGTTGGTGATGGTGGTGGAATGGCGATCATCCTTTGCCAATGCATTCATCTTTCGTAAAATAGCTTCCACTTTCTCCGACGAGTCCCCATCCTCCCACTTTGAATAGGCATGGATCAAGCAGTTGTAACTAACTCTATCCGGAGGGGGGCTGGGTGCGACGACGTCAATCGCGTGGAGTTGTTGTTGTTGTTGGTGGTGCCGCTGCGACGGCGATCCATCCAAAGTAGTAGTCGCAGCAGCAGCATCGCTCTTATTTCCATTATTCCAAAATCGATCTTCCATCCTCGCCATTAAGGATTCGACGCGTTGCACGATCTTCTCCCCACTGATGTCCTCGCTCTTATTCCACGCATCCATGCATATATTGTACATTTCGGAATCGATGACTATCTTCGTTGGAGTGATGGTGCTCGTCGTCCCTCCTCGAGCATGATCATCATAATAATAGTGTTGTTGTAGTTGTTGATGTTGTTTCTCCTCGTGCAGACGCTCTAATATTGCCTCTGCCAGCGCGGCTCCCTTCTCGTTGCGCCACTTGGATGCAATGGAGAGGTAGGCTCTTGCATCGGCGACATGTTCATCGTTCATTCGACCAATGGGGATTTTCTTGAGAAGGTAATGTATTTTGGAGTGCAGACTGCCGTTAGGGAGATCTTCTTCTTCTTCTTCTATTTTGTCGTCAAAGTCAAAGTCGGGGATGTAAGCGTTGCTCGATGATGATGATAGATGATAATAATAATCGGAATTATTGCGAGTTGTAAAAAATCCTCTCTCCCCGTGGTAGCTGTGGCTATCAGAAGACAGTTTAAGAATTTGTTGTTGGTGTTGATATTGCCACGGAATGTT
>JALLBB010000176.1:0-20834 GCA_036939735.1 Discostella stelligera | reverse complement strand
AAACGAGCAAATCGTTTTGCAAAACGTGGGGGGTGCCCAAATGGGACGTAACAGCGACACCGATCTTTGTGTTGCCTTTCTTGTGTCTTTTCGTCTGTTCGTACGATCTACGTGCAGTACTGCGATCAAAGGCGCAACGAGTTTTTCCCTCCAACGGAAAAAGTCTTAGCGCCAAAAAATGGAACAAGAAAACTGGCGCGCCGGACAAAGCCAGTGATCAAGGACAACATAAAACATAAGTACTATGAGCTACGATGAGCCCTGCCGTGAAACGGTGAAACGGTAATATCGTGATGATCATGTCCGTATTATTTAGTCCGTCTAACCAAAGGCTCGCCCATATTCACAGTCGCAATACTCCCATACTATGCAAAATATTTTAATGAGCATGAAAACTTTACCCCAAAACGCACAGCAAATCTGACGGGCAGCGAGCTCGAGTCTCGAGTGTTTGGTCTTGGTATCCCATCATTGTCCATGGGTATGAATGAAACGCAAGAGTCTGCCATCGCGGACTTTTTGCAGATATTAGAAGAGCATAGGAAAAATTGTGAACAGCAAGGTCGATATGAAGAGGCAGAAGTAGCGAAGAGGCGATTTCATGAGCTCAAATCTCATGAAGCGAACCGACGCCGAGAGTCATTGAAATCACAACATGCAAGGGAGAAAATGCGTGTCGAGGATGAGCATTTGCTGGAATATCAGAATTTCAACACCCATTGGGATCTGAAAGGGAGAGAGTTCGACGAACAATCTCAACATCAATTAAATACAATGAAAGAGCGACACCTGGAGGAGCTGAAAGAATTTCAACAAAAGTTGCTCGAGAAGATGCAAAAGCCAAAATGGTCGCCAGTACTACTCGACTATCGAAAAATTGAGGAACATCTGGCAAAGTCAAAGAAGTACAGTGAGGCACAGAAATACAAGGCGAAGGCCGACCTTCTGGAAGCTAAGGAATTAGAGCAATGGAATAGAATGAAACAGAATGAGATGCTCCATCACGAGAATACGTTCAAAGCCGCGAAGCGTCAAGAGCTGAATGCGCTGCAAAAAAGAATTAATGCCGGTAGAGACGAGCTGAAAAAACGCCGCCAGCTTGCATTGGAGCGATTGATGCAGCGCTATACTAACACCATGTGTGAATTAGGCGCGAGCCAACGATTGGAGAGAATCAGTGCGGAGAAGCTAGGCGTCGCACTCGGAATAATAAAGGAGAGATAGTAACTATCTGATTCAAAACAGTTTTGAATAATTAGACTAATTATGCAGTTCTCAATGTTTCAATGATATGTGGTACGCCCCGTACTGGTCATCTTTTTCGGACTGCGACCCCAATTTATGATCCACCTCAAGAAATGGTGGGATAGCAACTTCTTCGTTGGCATTGTCTGGAGTTGAACGAACTTGCGCATGCAAGATACAAATATCCGAGACAGGCTCCTGATAAATATGGATGGTGAAGCTTTGAATGTTCCACAAGAACGACACGCGCTTTTGTCTCACGACATGCCGAGACTTGTCGCGATTGCTAAACAATGAGTTGTACTCTCGCTTCGTTATGATGCGTTTCGTCTCAATGATTTGCCCCTCAAGAGTCTTTTGTACAGAGGTCCATCCATATACTGAACCAAACATGTCCCCCTCCTTATTGGTGGTACTGCGCTTCCGAATAAAACTATACTCCTCACTAATGCTTTCTGAACTGCGTCGTTCTTCGTGTAAATAAACCTACATGTCACAGAACAGGATGCGAGCTTCAACGCTTGAAGAAATATATGTCGCGGAAACAGTAACACACAGCGTTTCTTACAACATACCTTCTCAACGTCAAAAATTTGATAAGCAACTTCATCGGGGAATGCATCAAGATCCGGCTCTTTCTTCAACAAGAACTTGGTCGTGATTCGTTGCAAATGTGTTGGCAAACCGACCAAAATCGCCGTTTCTTCCACCACGAGCTGCAACTTCCTTTCAAAATCTGTCGCATTGTCGAAAATTTTGAGGTTGGGATGGCCCACCCACGCATTTCTCGTCATATGATCCAACTTCCGTGCCAATTCGGGTGTTTCCGTGCGTACTGCATTATTTTCAAGAGTGTAGTATTGTTCCGCCCCCTCGGCTGCAGTAACCAAATGAAACACTGCATTGTATCGTCCCTCTCTCAGTTCCGAAACACATTGAACATCCCGTTTCTCCAATAATCTATCCCATGCTTCCGCGCTCATGTATGCAGATCCGTCCATCAAGCCTCTATCACACAATAGGACGCCTGGCTTTCCCCTCGCTCGTAAGACCCTTTCAAAGCTATCCTCCAAACCAATTTGTAGATCCATGACAGTATCCTGTACGACATTATCCATTCCGTCTACTGCCCCAAAGTAGTCGAATCCCATCCCATTACTCACCAGTAAGCTGAATGCTTCTGGACATGTAATCACCTCGAATCCTCTCTCCCTCAAGTACGGCGATAGCTGAGATGAAAAATGAAGACCAATGTGAATATTACAAAATACCAAGCGATGCCAAAGTACAACCACACTATTTCCACAAACGTGTTTAAATGTTGGTTGGGAAAATCAAACTCACTCTAGCCAATGCCGTAGTTTTACCCCCGCAAGGACCACCCGTCAAAACAATCTTATAGATGGGAGCAGGCGGCGCAATCGAATTCATTTCGGCGGGCGTTAAATCGTCAAGATCTTGCGCCAGGGGCCCGCCCGAATTGGAACGCAGGCGTCGCGTGGATAGCTGGGTGACCCCGAACAAGGAGGGACATGACGATCGTTGATTTATGGCGGCGGTGTTGGCGATGTTTGTGGGAGTGGCGGCGTTGCTCTTACTCTTGGGTCTTGGGGGTGTTCCCGACATTGTTGCCGGCGATCTGGGTGAGGTGGGTTGTTTATGCGCCATGGTTGGTGGCGGCTGCGGTAGTAGGTAGTATGTAGGTAGTTGCGGTGGGTAGTAGTTGTGTAGGTAGATACGTTACTACGTAGTTGGAGCTGTTGGAGCTATTTAGAGAAGATAGCGGGCTGTTGCGGGAAGTCGGCGCAGGGCTCCCCCCCTTTTTGTCATTGAAAATCCCGCCCATGCAGCACGACAAAATCCAAAATCCCGCTCACGGGACACCACGACGACGACGAGCACGAGCGAGATCCATTCCTCAATCTTAATCTTGACTTTTGCCAGTGTGGTGAGTTCTCGATGGATCGGATTCGCAGAGAGTACGGCGATGATTCCCTCGACGGGCTAGTCCCTCCTAGCCATAGAAATAGTCACAGCTCGCTCGAGCTCGACGACGACCATGATGGGGAGTATAACGATTCGTCCTTCGCCCCGACGACGACGGCATCGACCATGGCCACGCCCAAACGGTCGCTCCTCTTCTACCTCGCCACAATCTCTGCCTTCGTTATCATCTACCGAACGGAAGTATTCCTCGGCGTGGCCCTCTCCATCTCCATCGGCATTGCCATCTCCGCGGCCTATCATCACCAGCATGGGAAATTCAGCAGAAACCCCTTCGATGCCGCACAAATCACGCACGATTATTCCGAAATCACCAGCAAGTACAATCTTACCCTGGGATCCATCGATCATTGGTGTCTCTGCGGCGGGGACAATGACTGCCGCTGCGAGGACCCCCTTGAGGCCATGAGCCGACGGTCCAATCCCAAGTGGGAAGAACAACACACTGAAAATATGAAGGTGGTGCAGGCGGCCATCATGAAGCTATTTGCATCGACTGATCATAAGTATGAACCCAAGTATGATGATAAGTGGGTAGAGGGATATGATGATGATTGGATCTATGGAGAAGGGTCGAGATTTGGGAATGACGATCACCGATCGTCAGCGTCCTCGTCGACGAGCAATCTCGAAACAGTGGGATACGAAGAAGACGACGATGATGGGTATGGCGTTCCGATGGAGAGACCGTCAAATGAGACAGCACGAAGCTTGGTAGAAGAGTATGAATTGGATGTGGTGTTTGTTGGTGACAGTATCACAGAACAACGTCAGGGAACTTCGAAGTCGAGACCGGATGCAATGTACACTGGCATCAAGGAGGTATTTGATAAGATGTTCACGAAAGAGAAGGGCGGTGAATTTAATGGCATAGCCATGGGTATTTCAGGAGATACGGTGCGTGTTGCCGTAGAGGTTATGTGGAATTCAATTGGACTTACTTTTATCTGCTAACTTTTTGCTACATGGATGCTTCGTTGTATCGAAAGTCACCAAATCTATTATGGCGTCTACTGAATGGAGAGATGCCATACGGTCTAACTCCGAAGGTGTGGTGGGTTGGTATTGGGATAAATGATCTTAGCATGACAGGCTGTTCTGAAGAGGTTGTTTTACTTGGAATACTGAGGGTAGTGGAGGAAATTCAACTGAAACATCCCGAATCAATCATCGTGATCAATTCTCTCCTACCAGTGCAACGGAACATCGATGGTTTATTAGAACATTCTGAAAGTCATCATAAGAAAGTGGCATTGAAACAAAAGGAGAATAATTTACCGAGTGGCGAAAACAATCGGATGGATGTTGATTTGTGGCCATCCATTGTTGCAATTAATGAAGAGCTGCGTAAATTTGCATCAAAGCACACGGGTATCAAGTTTTTCAACGCAGATAATGTATTTGTAGAAGAGCGGGAAGATGGAAAGTACATGAAACTTGACCTGTTTGTTGATGCAGTTCATCCGAACTTGGCTGGCCATAAGAAGTGGAATAGTGAAATCAAGAAGAGGCTTCACGAGATTCTCAAAGAGAGACCTTCGGTATAAACTAACCAACACGGTAACTTACTTATGCAAAATCGGTTCCCCATCATTCGTAGGACAGGAGGGGTTGAAAAAATGTCTTTTTTTCTATTTTCGCCTGCACGAGTGGGAAAATAACATGTTCTAATTGGTGATTTACCTATCTGCTACGTACATGACACCGGTTTATTACCCACCTCTTTCGGCTCGACCTCATCTACTCGTAATGAAGAAACTAGTCCGACTTGAACTCACTCATAAGTCAATTCTTTTTCTTGAGGCATCTCAGATTCGGGAGACGCCATAAGACGCCGGTCGTCGAAAATATTGCTCGTGGAGGTTTCGAAGAGATTCGAAACTGCGATTCAAAATATGATCATAAGCACTGTTTCGAGTGCCTTGCATCCACACGGTGTGCGTTTTTGGTAGAAACACTTGGTTCAGTGCATCCTGGCGGGAGAAATTCTCCCTCCCCGCAACGCTTACATCACGTAGGAGGAATTGACGAGTTTGATCGTCCCGTAAATAGTCCGTGACATTTGTCTTCATCGTCTGAAACTGTTGAGAGAACGTTTGTTCGCAATTTGGTACACGTAGGATCAACTGTAATTCGAACATTCCACAGATTCCAACTCACCTCTTCAGCTGAAGAATTAAAGGTTTCTTTGAAAGCGTTGAAGGATAAGATCTCACTTCCGTATTGGTTTGGCGATTTCTTGCTCCAGACAACCTCAGCGAGCTTGCGGAAGTCATCAAGTCTATTCTCCGCGGGGTCGGCATCAATTTCGGCAGCATCGCTCCTCGTGACGCTCAATGCGAATATGCGGGGTAAAGCACCTCGTAATCGATTCAAGGCCCTCACTAATGCCCGAATCGGTTTGTTTTCCTCGAGATGTCGCATGAATTGTTGGTCTCCTGCTGTGGAGCTCTGCATGATGTCTAGAGGAGTTGTTTCATTCCGGCAGTATTCGAAAATTCCCCTGCGGCAGCGATCTGGGATGTTTTCAGGAGACATGCAAAAGGCAAAACGTGAATGTCTATGAGGGCAAAAATGACAATGGGCCTCGAAACACACATGACTCACTGCTAGAATTCTCGATGTATGAGAATGTGAAAAATTGTTTTTCGCTCAGAGTGTTGAAAATGTGCTTTATTTCGGTGGCGACTTGTCTGGACGACGGAAAGAGTGTGGTAAGTTATCTGTGATATGATTATGTACAGCCGACATTTCTGAATAACTTACATGATGGCCCTCTCTGAAGACGAGGCAGGAGCAGCGATGATGTGGGACATACTTTGCTCAACAATGTGACAAGTGAACTTGACGCATCGCTCGTCGCTCTGAAGATAACAAAATCGGTGTATCGCGCATCAATAATTAGAAGGTACATCGCATATAAGTCACCCCGAGATACTGTTGCTTACTTACCTCAAGCCACGTGCAATCAAGTGCCAACTCCTTTAGAGGGCAATCGTCGAGAACCTCCTCAAGAACTGAGTAGATACCCCTGATTCTCGTCATGCGCTTCGCAATTCTCTCCTCCCGACGTTCCCTGTACTTCTGTTGATCTTGCTCCAGCGCACTCGCCACATGATCGTCCGCTTCTTTCTCCGCATTTTCGAATATTTCGTAATACGCAGCTGCCTTTTCTTCGTAGTTTTGTGGACAGTACTTGCCTTCGTTGGTGTGGAAGGCGGCTACAACTCCCTCCAAGGCACATTTCTTATCGTCGCTAGTTGAATATGAATTTTCGATCTGCTGCAGTTCAAGGACCTCAAGAAGTGGCCCGTTAACATCCCCCGTTTTGGGATCTTGTTGAGGATCCATCAATAAATTCCACTGGTGGAACGCCACGCCCTGTTGGAATCTCGAGAAGTGCGTGTACGGGACCTTGGTTGAGCCGAACTTGACGCATTTTTCGCAGATCGCCAGGCCGAATGGCCGACAATATGAATTGCGATTCAATGACATGGCCTTCCCCGTTTTCAAATTCTTCCCCCAGCATCGATCCCCACGTTCACAACTCTTGGCATTGAGTAAGCGAAGCAACCGATGGACAGAAGGGATGTGAATGCTTCGGTTGTTGATGTATCCCATGATGTTGGTAATGACCTTCCGACTTCCCTTGTCGCGCCTGCGGAGATTGTTGAAGACGGCGGAGCGAATGACAATCTCGGGAGTGACTAGGGTAATGAAGGATTTGCAGGAGTATACCAAGTTGAACAGGTCGTGGGGAGAGTCCAACTGTAATGTACACCGCAGAATAGGATGAAAGGGGGATCAATTAGTAATTGTAACTTGAAAGCATGCCTTCGATAACAATTCACGAGCGCCGACTCACCATGGAAAAGATTTTCTCGATACAAAGAGAAGGCAAAGAATCCAACGGAATGTTTTCACATCCCTTGAATGCATCAACGTACTTCTCGTCGTCTTCCGAGTCTTCCACATTCCTTTGCTTCTTCGCATCGCGCTTGGCGCGAATTTCAACTCCCGTCTTCTCATGCTCCGTAAGAAGAGACTCCAAATCAAAGTCAATGTCGTCGGCAAGCTTGGCTGGTTGCCTTTTGCGAAGCGAGCGAATGGGAGGGGCGGCCGTAGATGACGTTAACGACATGGTTGCGATTTGTGTTTTATCTTTTGGCAATGGTGTTGTGTTCTGCGTGAAAAAAATGTGAGGAGTTCCAAAAGGAAAAAGAATGAGTTTGAAACTTTTAATGGATCGCCAGCTAGCCCTCCGCGAGACAACCGAGATCCACGCTGTTACAGCGCAGCCGGGTGAAAGAATCGCTTCGCTGCGAGGGCACTGGCACAGCTTACCGAGACCCAACTCAATCGCCATGGGTCAGGGCCAGGGCATGGCAATGGAGAAATGATGATCATCGAACTTACTGAATCTGGGCGCAAATAAATGAAAAGCGTGCGAAAGCTATGCGTTGGAGTTGTGGCCTCTGCCTGATGTTGTGAAATATTGTTGTTGTCTGCGACTCCGGTGAGAAATAGCGAGTTAGTCGACGAGCCGGCCGCCGCCGGCCGCTTTTTCGTGATTGATGTGGTTGGTGGAAGGGATTCTCGGTGTGACAGCTATCGTAGTATCTCTGTATGTACTCTCTACGACTTTTTTCTTCGTTTCGCTGTCGCGCTTTGGCGGCGGACGGAAGGCGGAACACAAGAACGAAACTCGAACGCGGTCATTGGTCACAACAGACAACTGTCCAAAAAATACACAGTATGAAAAAAATGAATTCCCATGAGCATGAGGGAAACTGGTTTGGGTCGCTCTGATGAGTTGTCAAAATCCGAACAAATATATAAGATGCGAAACTCGATTGAATCAGTGAAACTTGAAACTCGATTGAATCAGTGAAACTCGATTGAATCAATTGAATTGGTAAAACTCAATCAAATCATCAATTTCCAAAAAAATCATTTTTACCTGATGCCTTTTGAAGCACTGAAGCAAATTTCCTTCACCCTAGATGTAGTACAGTTCGTAAAGCAAAAAATGTTAGGGTATCTCCAGAAGCAGAAAATTTTGCATTTCTATCTTGTGCGCCGGTTGTGCGTGAGTGCCTGCATGAGGGCCTGCGTGAGTGCATTTTTGATGCCTGGAACCTCTATCTGGGGAATCTCTATGACAGTGGAACTGGTAGCTGATGGACAGGTTCGCCCAGTAAAAGAGGCAGCCACCCACTCAACCTTGCTCGCTCCAGCAATCATGAAAAAATGTTCCATCGGACAATCCTGCATGATGATGAAGCAATAATGAACATCATAATTATGTTTTTCTATTTCCTTGATGCACACAATAATAGAGAAACTAATTAGCTCCAATATTATGTATTAAAGGTAGAAAACGGTCCAATATTGATGGAACTAGAGCTGGGTGAGTGATGGCAAAAACACTCATTATCACTACATCCAACTTTGCTGCGCCATTTCTCCATCAATATCAGGCCGATCGCATTGTTATGTTTGCAAAAATGCAGCTCATGACCCCAACTCTTATGTGCTCAATCAAGAAGGTTTGGGAGCAAAAGCAGGATGAGCGGCATACATCATAGTAGCATGATTGTGTAGTAACTATTCAATGATGACCATGCTCAGCTTTTAACGTAGCTGCCATCGCTTACAAACACAGCCTGTTTTGACATTGACTCAGTACCATTCCTCAATTCTGTTCATTGCATCATTGATAAAAAATCAGATTTCAATCACCGCAACAAACATAATACTATGGTAATCCATCTGCCCCCCCCGTCAATTGTAATACCTGACTGTGTTTTTTCTGCAATACGAAAGAAATTACACGTTTCATGGGACTTTGTCAGCCCTTTATAATATCAGGTTGAAGAAATATTTTATCTTGTCTACCACAAGATAGATATAATGTATTTGATTCAAAGACTGGGGACTGGGGAAAGGAAATCCTTAATCATGAAGTGAATGGCATCGATGCTCAAGAGAATTATGATTTCCATGGTTCCACTTCTTAGACTTGGTAGCAACCAAGAACAGAAGTGGAATGCAATGAATGTGAATGATTTTGAATCATACTGAAAATAGAGCTATTTCTCACCCTGTTTCAAAAATCATAACCATGACCTGACGGGAACTGGAATGCAATTTCTTTTTCTTAGTGCCAAGCTCAAAGTGAGGGCTGCTCAAAAAAAATTGTGCCAAAAGATTTTTTTTTGTCCTTATGACCCCCTGGTCACCCACAAGGTGACTTTTTTTGTCCAAAGGCTCACAGGTGCTTTCTTGTTCCTCTTCATCACTGCTGGAAGAGAAGGCTCATGGCTCATCCGTTTTCTCATTGACAAGTAGGTCAGGACGAAGATTTGCTCCAGATAGTTGATCACGGGTGGTAGTTGATCACAGGTGGAGCAATGGAGCAAGGATGACGCTGACACCATTGTGCTTGGTGAGGGAGGAGTTCTAGCACTCTTTGCTAGCTTATTCTGAAACAGTAACTGCAGAGTAGTGGTGCCATAATACGTAACCGCATTGCTATCTCATTTCTTATGCTTATTGTGCAGAGGCATCACGACAGATCACGACGGTGGAGAGTCGGGCAGGGAGCCACAATGAGTTGTGCAAACACGTGGGAATTCGTGAAAAGCAGTACCAGGAGAAGATTTGGGGGGAAATTTTGAAAACGCATTTTTTCCTGCAGGATTTTGGATTTTTATGGAGAAAAAGTTAGCCTATTCCGAGTTTTTACCAATCACGCTTTTCGACCAAATTACAAATTACACAAATTATTATGCCGGAAAACCGGCCCAGGGAGAGAAGTGAGAAAAGTATTATTATTATTATTACACAGTCATGACAATGGCAGCAATGGCGCGGGGCCTTGGCGCAGTCCAGCGACGGCTGCCTCCGTCCCTCTGCCAGTCCACCAGAGCAAGTCATTCCCGTCTCCACATTCTTTCATCTCCGACTCAGGCGTTCTTCCAGAATGTGCCCCCCACGCGAGCTTCCCCGCGGAAGAGCATCCTCGCGCCGGGGCCATCCAAGTTCTCCTTTGCTTTTGCGCACTCAACATCATCATCCTCTCGTGCCCTCCTGTCCACCAACGCACCCCATCGGCAGCAGGTTGGTGAAGAAAGTAACACCGACGCTTCTACCAACGACGGTGATGATGCCAATAACATCACCCCATCCGTCCTCGCCAATATATTCAACCAGCAACGAGCTCAATACAACCGTGCAGTGTCTGCCCTACGCAAACAATACTTTGCCGAAATCGAAGAGCAGCGCGAACGAGAGCAGCGTCGCAAGGGCATCGAAGAGGCCAAACTCCGACGCGCGGCCCTCGAGCGAAGACGTCTCAAGGCTATGCGATCGGCGGAGAATGCGCAGAAGCAATTGGAAAAGCAGGAAAAGCGACGACTGGAATGGGAGAATGAATTGAGGGCCACGCAGCGCGAACGCGATGCCAAGAAAGAGCTTTACAGCAAGGCTCGGCAGAAAATTGTGGATGAATTGGAGGCAGAGTGCCATCTGTGGCTAACCACCCCCGAGGAGGTAGAAAAGGCATTGGGAAATCCCACCGCGGCACAGATATTATGGTCCCGACCGGGGGGGATGATTGGTGCACCCTCGGGCGCAAACACTGGCTTTGGAGACTACGGCGATTTCTGGAGGTACGAATGTCACACGTGGGATGCTCGTCCAATCTATAAAACTCCCAAGGAGGCCATGCTGGAGGAGCTCGAATACATGGCGTATCTTCAGGCGAACAGCAACCCTAATTATTGGACGAAGGAACGTGTTCGGGAAGTGGAGCAAAAGGAACAGCGGGCGCGATTGCGTGCAATTCTAAGGGAGGAAGGGCGGCGATCGCTGCTGAATAAGCAGCGTGAGATGATGAGAGATATGTATGGCAATAATGATTCGGAAAATAAAAAAGCTGGTAGCAAGGGGGGGCGATTGCCTCCCACCGCCATGCCAGCGCCTAAATTGGATTACTTGGCGGATTATGAAGCTCAAGAACGCGAGGGGCTGGAAATTCTTAAGAAAGATCCTAGACGATTCTTCATCTTCGAGAGTGATTTACCAAACGCTACGAATCATGGTGGTATGCACAGTAACGAAGAAGGAGAGCAATCTGAGGGTGGGGCTTCTACTGTGTCGGGGGCATCCCTTGGTAGACCCATCGGTCTACGCAATCCTTTCTTTAATGACAGGCCCACGCCATTCCCCCTACGCATGGGGCGCGACCTTCCTGATGACACGCGTACTGAAAAAGAGAAGAAACGCGATGAACGTCAGGAACGGATGCGTGCCGCTGCCGAGGAGGCAGCCCTTGCAGCGAAGAAGGGAATTGCGTACGATGTTGCCATGGCTGCTGAGGAGGACCTCGAGGATGGATCCGAAGATGTCGACTATGATAAGGCCGAGGAGGACGCAGAGAAAGAATTATGGGAGGGACAGATGGATGAATGGAGTGATTTTGATAGGAAGATGTTTGACATGACACCCCCCAGTCAGCGCTTAACTCCCGATGAAGTCGACTGGATTATTGCGCAGCTGAAGAAAAAGGTGACAGCGATGCAGGAACGCCTTGACTTCGAGAAAAAAATTCGTAGGAAGGAGTTGGAGAAGGGTTCGAGTGGTAATGCTGTCGCGAGACCTATTGAAAGTTTGGAGCAAGTCGACAGGTATGTCATGGAAGGTTTGGGTTATGACATGGAAGCACTGGACGCACTCGTGAGAGAATTAACGCCAGAGCAATCGGCAATGCTGGAGGAAATTGATTTTACTGGCAGGGTTGGTATTACCGAGGAGGAGATGACTAGAGAGCTACGGGCTGTGCCTGGATTGAAGGATGAACAGGTGATTGCGCTTGTAGAGATGGAAATGTCTTTGCTCAGAAATGAATCGCTAAAGAATATTACAAAAATGGGATAACTAAAGTAAAAACGTGGTAGAAAATCGATGACAATATTAGCATGTGATCTTTTCAGGTGATTAACATGTCGCTTTAGCCACGCCCATCCGTCTATTTGCAGTATCAAAATACAGCTCCTTCCCTGTCATTGCATTTGATCCTAGCACAACTCCATGAGGTTCGTCAATATATATTCGACTAATAAACCCTCGTTTTCCTTCCCAAGGAATCTTTTGATCGCAAGGTGCTTTATCCAGCGTCTCGCTGCCAATAAAGTGATCTTCAGCCTCCATGTACGCTTCTGGTGTTATTTCCCAGCTGATACCTCCGAGTAATTCAAACTTCACGACTGGCAAATTCATGAATTGCTCATGCGTGTATTGTTGAAGTCTATTGCTATAACTTCTCCCAGTTTGTGCACGCCAGGCAGAGATGAATGCCTTTCAAGTAAGATTTGCAAGAGTTTGGTCGAAAAAACGATGCAAAACTCAGTGAAGGAGCGCAAAGAGCGACGAAAACAGAAAGTCAAATCTCGATTCTTTTTACCTTAGCCACTTTATGTGAGATAAAAGTATCTGTTGTTCCGCTATCGATAATCGTTCCCTTGTGATCATTCACAAATTGGAGAATTTCCGAAGGTAACATATGCGTTCCAACTGAAATTGATGTGACAGTAACTGTGTAATACCATACATTTTCTTTTGCGAATGGTGTGAATTGCATCGGAGATAAATGCATTCCCCGAGACTGGTTTCGCTCTTGCTTGTGAGTAAGTGCCGTCCCGCCGAGTGCAATTAGACCCCCCTCGCGATTCAAGCAAAGAGAGAATGATCGATGAGCAATTGATCCAGATTGAGCCCAGGTATCAACAAGTGTTTGTGTATACATAGACAAGCCCATAATTCCATCTGCATATTGTGATTTGAAAAGGCCTTGCTCTGAAACTTGGCAACCAAATACAAATGAAGTAGCAAATTTGGCATGTTCGTCAGCACTCTGCACAGTTTCATTTAGCCCAAGCCATACCTTGTCTTCTACCTCAAATGCTTTCCACGACGACCCCTCTGTATATCTTTGATCCACCTCACATCGATCATTAACACATGAGTCGGGGAATAGGTGACGGGGTTTTCGCCTCGTCTTCGTAGGATGAAGGTTATTACTTCTCAAGCGAGCGGGAGGGCCGCCATCTCCACTATTGCCACCTATCTCATCTCCTGCAAAGTAATCCTCTAAGGGAAAGTCAGCTTGTAACAATCGGCATTCATCACAAGAAAGAATTTTATACGATGAGCTCGCATTCAAGCGAAATGGATTGGTTGTATGTGGTCCACAATTGGGGCAATGAGGGTGGCATGGAAAAGCAGTGAGACGGGAGCCTGTATCTACTATCAATGTTTGTCGTTGAGGAGGTGTACCGACGTACATGTAGGCATGGTAGGTACCCGACCTTGCATGAAGAGGATAAACTAAGGTAGCGAGTGGTGCGCTTTGGTCTTGAATTGCAACCATTTGAGGTGTTTGCAAACGCATGCGTATTCTCCTATCACGATGGTTCAGGTCGTGCGTGATATTTTTGCTCTTGAACGAGTATTCTGTTGAGCCGTCTGCAGTAGGAGCAGAGTAAGACTTGATTTCTCTTTGGTTCTTATTGCTCTCCGTAGCACTGGGTGAGTAGCCTGCAAATAATTTTGCAGCGGATGAATTCCATGCTGACGAAGTGACTGAAACTAAATAAGCCCACCACGCCATTGTGAAAAACGCTCCACATATTATTAGTGGCCGTGAATATTGCAGCTGGCGGCCTGTCAGAGGCAATTTCCTAGTTATCTTCATTGCTCTCTTCGTCTGACAGCGATGCCCTCCGCTCATATGGGCATCATATCTCATTTCAAGGACTGTGGAACTGGAACTGGCTCAGCAAAAAATCGCCCCATCAATCGGAGACATTTGGCGGGAAGCTTTCTCCGAGGCACGCGTGTCGGTCGGTGGCTCGAGCGAGTCAACAGCAATGAACCAAAATTCAAATCCGAACAGGGCTTCATCGCACCTACTCCCAACCCCTCCTTCCGCCTGAGACCGATAATAACCTCATCATCCACCAAAGAAATAATAATGTCCAGCAAGCAGCAACAACCGACCGCGCTCGTCTACACGGGGCAGCCCAAGCGCAGCTTCCCGGGAGGCATGACCAGTGTCAGTGTCCAACCCTCCGTCAAAAAGATACGCAAGGGGGCATTCAATTGCACGAAATTACGTCAAGTGGAGCTTTGCGAGGGGCTAACCGAACTCGGGAAAGAGGCATTTGGGTCTTGTTCCGCCGTGGAACGCATTCAAATCCCACGTTCCGTCGTAACTATTGGAGAAAAAGCGTTCTACTGTTGCACGGGTCTACGGGAGGTAGAATTTCCTCGTGAGGGGATGTTAAGGTGCATTCGGAGTGGGGCATTTTTCGAATGTAGATCTCTACAGCGCATTCTCGTTCCCTCGACTGTCGTGAGCATTGGTGCCCAGGCGTTTCGTGATTGCCATCAAATGGTGGAAGCGGTACTGAGCGAGGGTCTCGAAATTGTGGGCCCTGAAGCATTTCTAGGATGTGAGTCTCTCGAGCAAATGCGTCTACCATCTACGCTCAAGTTCATTGGTGAATATGCATTTCGTAGGTGTACGCACTTGAGGGCAGTGGAGATATGTGAGGGATTGCCCGACATCGGGATTGGTGCGTTTTCTGCATGTTCGTCGCTCGAGCAACTTCATATTCCATCCAGTGTGGAAACTATCTCGGCGGGCGCATTCTCCATGTGCACACAGTTGAGAGACGTACGATTTTGTGCGGGTCTGAAAATAATTGGGCACGGGGCTTTCCAAGGTTGTGAATCACTACTTTCCATAAGCATTCCAACGACTGTGAGGGAAATTGGTAGCTCAGCATTTTCGAGTTGCAAACAATTGCGGAGTGTGGAGCTATGTGAGGGGCTAATTTGTATTGAAGAAAATGCGTTTTGTGAATGTTCTTCTCTTGTGCAGATCAAGATACCATCCACTGTTAGTTCTATCGAGGATGGCGCATTCGGGGATTGTTCATCGTTGACGCATGTGGAACTTTGTGAGGGCCTGCCAAGTATCAACTCAGGGGTATTTGAAAAGTGCGAATCACTCGAACACATCAGCCTTCCATCGTCTGTGGTCAGACTAGGTCGGGTCTCTTTCCAGTCTTGTACAAAGTTGAGGGGTGTTACGCTGTGCGAGGGGCTGATGAGCATTGGTGATAGGGCATTCAACTGCTGTACCTCACTTCAAGAGATCAAGATACCATCGTCCGTCGATTTTCTTGATGACAGATCATTCAATGGCTGCTCATCATTGAGGACCATAGAGCTTTGTGAGGGACTGAGATTAATTTCTTCGTCAGCGTTTGCCGATTGCACATCACTCGAGCACATTTCCATTCCTAGATCTGTCACTAGGATTGAACACAGAGCATTTGAAGGCTGCGCCCAGCTGGTGAGTGTAGGTCTCTGTGAGGGGTTGGAGTACATTGGATCTTTTACATTTGCAGGTTGCACATCGTTAGAGCACATGAACATACCCTCCACCGTGTATACAATTTGCAAGGGTGCATTTGAAGGCTGCCTGAGCTTGGGTGCACTCGAATTCTGTGAGGAGATAGAAGAATTCGTAACAGGAGTGTCTGTACGAGATTGGTGGAATCATGGATCTTTTGATGACAAGAATCTGAGCATGTATTCGTTTTTTGTCCAGCAAGGTGTCCCAGGCCGTTTGAGCAACCTAAAAGCAACCAAATGGCTATCTGACATTCATGGAATGTTGAAGCTAATCCCAGATGCAATTGAGGCCACCAATCTGGAAAAGCATTGTCGCATGATTAGTTCCAAATTGGCAATGTATGAAAATTTGAGGGATGTCGCCTCATTGCTGGAACTTGGTCTCTGGAAATCAAAAATTTTGGCGCAACATGCTGATCTATCGAGTGCCCACGATCTTAGTGATGCCGCATCGAAGGCAGGGCATCGGCTCAATTGCGGCGCAACCGTAATAATTCCGAACGTTCTTTCATTCCTGTTGACGACTGTCGAGGAGGTTGATGAGTCCGATGAAGAGGAGGATTCCGAAGATGAGGATTCTGATGAGGGTATTCCATATCATCCAATGATGTTTGGTGGATTCTTTGGAATGTTTATGCGCCACATGGTGTTTCATGCTATGGGTGAACAGTCTGAAGGAAGTAGTGTGGAGGATTGGGATGATTGATGAAGTTTTGCATTCCGCATCACATTCGACATCAAGACAATTGAACGGAAGGTATCCAACGCTTTTTGGAAAGAGTCTAATGCATTTCTCTATCGAATCTCGATTATTATAGAACTGCAAATTCGATTGAAAGTTGACTTTTGCGCTCAATGTACGCTACATTCACTGCTAGGTTTTTGCAAACCGATTTTGCGACGCACCCATCCAGTCGTCTGATCTTCCTTCGCGCATGTGAGCGAATGACAAACACAGCGTCGACTCGAACGAGCATCCAACAGCTACTTTTCGATCCACTCTTCATACAAGTGCTGTGAGAATACCACAAGTATCCCCAGTGAAGCCGATGTAACAAGTGCACAATCCGTTGGTCCTATCACATTTACCACGACGACCGCATTCATACGATTCGTGACTACCAACAGTAGAGATTTCGACTGTGGATAGAGTTGTATCAGAAAATGTGCGAAGATTTGTCAAGCCAGTGATACGAGGAGTACATCCTTCTTGGCAATTCTCGTGGAGGATTTCGAGCTTGTGTTGCTTTCCCTGAGTGGCCGATCCTGTGAACGTAACATCAATCACAACGCCATTGGCGTCAACTGATGAGTCGACTGAAACGTCAACCTCGTCAATGACCTTGTTCGGTAGTTTTTTCAAGGCGCTTTCGATATATCCCGCAAGAACAGAGTCGGTGGAGTCCCACATGATAGGCTGCGTGACAAACGTTTCGTTGAGTTTAGAAGTGAACTGAATGGCGAAGGTCTTGCCAGCGAAGTTTGCATTATCAAGGTCGGCATCATACAGCGTCACAGTCTGCACCTGAGCCACTTCATTTCCATAACCAGGCATCCCAAGAAGCGAATTCTCGTCAAATCCAGGGATGACGTCCATGACATCATTTCCATAGGGGCACATGCGCTCTTGACATCCCAAACCCATCCACCCTGCGTCACAGACGCAAGCACGAGCACGTTCGGTGTCCCAAGAGTGATCCTGGGAGAAAGTTTTCCCCCCCACTCCGAGACCAGAGAGGGCATTTGTGGATCCGTCGTAATACTCATTGTAAACAATGCCGAACGCCAAGTCTTTCATATACTCACAAGTTCCGTGACCGGAACAATCGCTTGGGCATGATTGGCGTCCGCAAGCTTTGCCTTCATACCCGGGAAAGCAGTCGCACTCGGCAGTTAGGCGATTGCATGTTCCTTTGTTCGCACATTCTGCATACTTGTGCCTTCCCCCATCTCTCGTGGGTGTATCAACCCACGCCAATTCGTAAGGACAGAACCTATCAGAACAATCACCCCCGGCATCACCACCATTTCCCCACCCAGGATAGCAAGTGCACTTTTGAAAAGCGTAAAGCGAAAATGAATGAGAACGAAAGCTGCGAAAACTCCTCTTGAGTCCTATTAACAACTTACCACTTCATCGATTCCGCAAGTACCATGTCCAGAACATGAATTAGGGCATGCTGCTCGAGAGAAGCCAACGAGCAAGGAAAGCGAGAGCGCGATAACGTTCTTCATGGTGGTCATCCCGAAACAGCAAAGGAAACAAGCAAATTCTGGAGTCAACAGAAGAAACGTAAAATTCGAGTTTAAAATCTGCCGACTCACATCTTGCGTGCGAACGATGTCGAATCTCCAACCCTTCTCAAACTCCCTGCTTTATATTCCTTGCTTCTTGTGCTCACCCTTGTCTCCATTCAAGGCAGGTGAAAGAATCAGGTCATGAATAACATATGTGCACATTGAAAATGATTTACAAAACACTGTTTATCTCACAAATTCATTTTACATTTCATTGATTTCAATTATATTTGTAATTATGTCAAGTTCAGAAGATTGGATCAATCTCATTTTGTTGCATGTAGGGGCAATGAATGAACGACATAGTTCCATTCATACTTCAAGGTTCTCTTAGTACGAGTAATTTTGATGCGGATGATATGTTTGATACCCATATCCTTGATAGTACGTCACCCCGATAGCTGTGGGAGCACTTCGGCTCCGAGAATACGACGCATGTTCCGTCCGTGTGGTTTGCTTCTTTGGTCGGTATCGATTGTTATTGTTCGTCTTTATGGGTGGAGGTTCGACTTTTCTCGTTTCTTTTATTCGGGCCGAAGCCACCTGCATCATAATCAACTTCTCCCAGTCCAATCTGACTGATTTATACAAGCTCAATGCGGCTATTGCATCTTCAATGGGATCATGAGCAACTCCCAAATTTTGAATGTCACGACCAAGGTACTCTCGAGCCAGTTCTTTCAGCTTGCGTGGTCGGAGAGTAGTCGAATCGGTTTCTCCTACTTTCATGAAAGGGGGATAATTTGCTGAGTCTCGAATGTCATGCCACGGATGATCAATCTGCAATGCAGCAAGATCATTTTCTAGCGCGTGGCCAATTAGAATCTTGCCATGAAGAATTTCCTTGACAATTTTCCGTACCTCGGGCAGTGTTAGAGCATCATCTCCTTCAAGGTGTTTCGCTTCTATTCCAGAAACAAAGGTTCGGTAATCTGTGACCTCTACGGGAACTTTAACAAAGGTGTCGAGGATGACTTCCTCCGCCCAGTTGCAGACGGTTACGCGCGCAACAGCAGAATCTAGTCCCTCAGCCCCAATGCCAACCATCTATATCATCGACAGGAAGAAGGCAAGAAGAAAATTAGAATTCTCTATTCGAGCGTGACGCGCAACTATGACAGTAAAACTAAAACATTCGCCGCAATTGATAGCTTACCTCGCAGTCTAATGCAAAGTACATGTCATTCTTAGTCATGGGCTTATCATGTGGTGGAGATACATGAGTTGGTGAGTGATATGGCCTCTGCTCCACATTCCTTGGTGCGTGTCTGCGCCGTCGCCCATTCTGCCAGCGACTGCCCCCCTCTGAGGAAAAATCGCAGCTTTCGGGAGAAGATCGGCTGGATGATGGAGACGACGGTACGGTGCAAGTGTCATCCTCACAAGATGTGTAGTGTTCAATGGGTGTCAATGGATGAAGTTGGAATTGGAACATCCTCATGAAATTCGCACGCTTTTGGGAAAATATGTTGAGCTTATGCAGGGATGGGTATGGTAGATAATAACATCTCATCATTCTCCTGCCTGCATGGCGGACACGCCAAACAACCGGGTCCGCCGGTCCACCCAGGCCAGGGCGGAGCGAGAGTCAGGCGTCGGACCGGGCGGAGTCTGTGCCATTTTTTCATTTTTTCATTTTTTCAAATTCAAATTTCCGCTACGCACGTTGGAATAGTACATAGATTTGATGCGTTGAATTCTACAAAGGATCTTTTCTTTCATATTGGTATGTACTACGAGAGCAAAAAGTTGAACCACAATGAAATTTCAACAGACAAAATAATAATAAGGGTAATAATAAGGGAGACTAGCTCCCGTATACTCACCTGTGAAAATAATATTTTGCCAGGTTTCACCAAATTTGTATTACCTCCCGTCTACTCACCAAAAGTGTATTAGGCATTAATTTTCCCCAAAAATTTTCTCAATCACCCTGCGTCTACTCACCAAATATCCGGTGAACAGAAGTTTTGTTCACCTCAATTTAATAGTTCCGGTATACTCACCAGGGTATTCTCCCTGTTCCTATATACTCACCGTGATAAATCCCAGGTAACAAGGTAATGCTCTGTTGTGCCTCCATGTGGAACTTGTAATGCAATACGCCATGTAGCAAAAAATAGTAATTACTACTTAAGTGCTATCGTTAGATGGGACCAACTGGTTGCATCAAACTCAGTGACATGAAACAAAAAGTACCAACAAAGAAACCCATTACACATTGCCCTCTTCACCCTCTTCATCATTATCCCCCCCCTGTTCAAAGTGACACGACATTTTTGTCGGAGTGGCAACATCTCCCTGATGTTGTCTCTCCATCCCTTTCTCTCCCATTTTTTGTTGATTGATGTGTTGTCGGCGGCTCTCTCCCTCTCCCTCTCCCTCTCTCCTGGCAGAGGCATCTCTCCACCCCTCTCTCCTATTCTTTGTTGATTATTGTTGTATTGTTGGCGGCAGTGGCTATCTCTCTCTCCCTCTCTCCTGACGGCGGCGTCTCTCTACCCCTTTTTTCTCCCATTTTTGTTGATTGTTGTGTTGATTTTAGCGTCGGCCGCGGCGTCTGTTGTGTTGTTGTTGTTCGTTGCCAATTTCTCCAAATAGTTGATTCTTGCATCGGTGATCGGTGTCTCTCTCTCTCCTCTCTCTCTATTTCCTGGTGCGGCGGCGTCTCTCTCTCTCCCTTTTTTAATGGTTGATTGTGGCATCAGCAGTGGCGGCGACTCTCTCCCTCTCTCGTGTCGCGGCGGCGTCTCTCTCTCTCTCCCTTTTTTATATATTTGATTGTTGCATCGGTGGTGGCG
>JALLBB010000175.1:0-20854 GCA_036939735.1 Discostella stelligera | reverse complement strand
CAGAAAGTTGCACCAGCACTTTCTGGGCACACCTAGCATCTTGCATGCGAGAACTGGATATGTCTCCTGCAAGACCAATCCTGACTCATGGCTGTGGCCAGAGACATGCCCTGAGGAAGGCACAAGATATTACTCATATATCCTGTGCTATGTCAATGACATACTATGTAAATTTGTTGCAATGAAGCATGGATGGAGAAGTTGAGGGGACTATGATAAAAACTACATATGATGGGTGTACCAGTGACCAGGCTATCCTATATCTACGGCGACAACATGTCTGTTATTAACAACACACAGTGACCAGAATCTACTTTGAAAAAGAAGAACAATTTCATCTGCTACCATGTGATATGGGAATCCATAGCCATGGGTGAGTCTTTGACGGGACACATAACACTAGAAGATGTCATGGCTGACCTATTGACCAAGGTCATGTACGGGAGTAAACGACAATGCCTAGTTCAAGGCATTTTACATGACATCTTTGATTCCATAGGCAAGACCATATCTACATAGTAAGGAATGATCTTGAGTCTTGAGGAGACTGAGGAAATATGACCATGAAATATGACCGTATGGAGGGAGTAACCACTTGGGAGTGCGTCACTGGTTGTCTGAGATCTGAGAAAGATATGCGCCAGCTCAGTCAGATCTGGTGATGCGGCTTAGCACTTTGCACTTTCACAAAGCAGTTCTGATGTGGCAAGCAACCTGAGTTACCTTGTTACTGAACATCTGAATTGATATCACAATTCTGATGCCACTGCTGACCACAGTTAGACTCTTACGACACTAAACTAATTATCCTGAAGAGGGCTGAGCTCTTGACCTGACCACCCCGGCCACTACCATTACTGCCTACCCCTTAAACTGAAGCTAGTCCTCTCCACAGATATACTATTCTCATTTGGTGTTAGGAGAGGAGAAAATCTGGCTTCAGTCTGGCCGGCTGCCTGCACGGCGCAGCCCCAGCCCCCACCGGCTTGTTAACATAATGATCATAGGATCCTTCCAACATAATGACAAATAATATCAACCAACAACAATCATATTATTGCAATTAAATCCTAATTGTTCCTTCACTCTCAAATTGAAAAGAGACAAAGATAGTCAATGGACTTATGTTTGATTGGATGATGCAATCAATTTATTGATACCCCTCCTCTCTCGCTAGAAATAGGTATGATGATAATTAAGAGCCGCTGTCACTATCGCTGTCTCCGCCTAAGCCACACAATAAATTCGGACCCAAATTGACCTTAGTTTCAACCCCATCAACAACAACATTCGCAGTGTTCATGGGCACAATATCTTGATGGCTAGATTCGGATGCTGATCGAGACTTAGATTTCTTTTTCTTCTTCTTGCCATTTTTTTGATCTTGCACTGCCTCTTCCATCTCATTGTATTCTTCTCTACTTTGCGCAATCGTATTCTTCACAAATGTCCAAATTTCTTCCGCTTCATTTGCAAGTGCGGACCCTCTTCCGTTATATTTGACTGCGTTATTTTTCATGAGCTGAAAGTCTAGTACGAAATCATCAGCTGAATTGTAGCCATATTTTCGGTTCTTCTCTCGTATCGTGGAAAGATCAATCGGCTCGTGGATTAATTCGTAATAATTTGGATATATTTCTCTTGGCACTGGTTTTAGAAAAGCACCTGCAGTGGGTCTTGCTTCCACAGCACTTCGAATCGTTTCAAGACGATGTGCCAACATAACATGAGGCATTCTATCCCGAGCTGATCCTCGTTCCTTTCTATTACTCGTACCCTTTTCTCTCTTGTACGGCTCAGAATCTTCTTCTTGCTTACGAAGTTTTTTCCTTCTATTTTCTTTTGCCTGTGCGAGTGAATGCTTTGTGCTACTAGATAATTTAAGTGCAGAGGCCTTCTTTGGACCAGGTACCTTTTTATGAATCACTTCCTTCGTAAACTTAACCTTCACTCCTCCATGCTTGGACTTGGCATTGTCCTCGTCTTCAAATGTAGCATGACCCACACATGTATCGCTCAGGTCACCACTGCTTTCGTTGCTCAAAATCATTTTCTTCCTTTCACCACTTTCTTTTTGCTTCAATCTAGCAATTATATCTTCAACCTTGTCACGGTCAACAACGAATTCAAACGTAACAGTCTGAGTTCCATCAGAGCTTGTCTAAAATGAAATAGATATTGATTAAAAATATGAGCTTTTACTCTTCTGCGACAGCAAACGTAACACATAGTCTGACATACCTTGGTGATTTTTCTTCGTATGACCTTATATTTCTTCTTTTGCTTGTCTGTTCCAATCCTACTAGCACTCTTCTGGTCAAGTCCTGCCTGCATGGATCGCTCCTCTTCTCTCTGACGTTGAAGTGCTGCAAAATCTCTCGCATCTTTATTGAGTTCATCAAATGTGCTACTGCCTTTACCCCTCAGATCGTTGACTAACCTGTTAGCCTCGCCTGTGTTAGTCATTTCCATTTCTATCTCGGTCAAGAAATCGTCGTCGTCTGATGAATCAGAATCGTGGGAGTCCTCCTTTTCTTGGGCTGTGTCACCCCCGCCATTAGTATCGGCTGTACTATGTACCGAGTCTATGGCCATATCGGATCGTGACAATACCTCATTTCCCGCATCTGCGGAGAGTGCGGCTACCTGTCGCCTGCAAATTTCTTGAATTCTTTGGGTGTATTTGACTTGAATTTCACTGATGCGCAATTTTTCTCCACGTGCGAAGCGTTCCATATCATCACCCATCCCATCACTAGCAGCTTTAGTTGATAAATCACGAATCACATGCACCCTGTGATGCAAAATTTCAGATTTGGCAATGTGATATTGCATTTTTTTTGCTCAACCCACACTCACCTATCCCAACGTTTCAAGACATCGATCTGCTTGTCCTTCATACCATATGATCGGAGTAAGCTAGCCATTTGTTTCATAGTCAGCTTACGAAGATCGTTCTGAGAGCAAGGGATTCGTCACAGCGTGTAAGCTTCACAACCTAAAAACAAGAAACATGGACGAAATGTAGAATAACGACAAATTCAGCCAAAACGAACCTCAGTCCCTGTAATCTTCTTTATCTGTGCCGAGAGAGCACCGTCGGTGGCGGAAGTCGATTTGCTTGCGCGGGTGTCCACCTCACGAAGGAAATTGTACGCCTCACCAACACCACTTGGATCACCTATGCCGGTGAGTTTCATCACGGCACCCCCAAGACCTTTTTTATGCACCTCAATAAAGTCCCCTGTTAAGTTCCAAGGAGATAATTGTAGCTCTTCATAAATAAATCTGGATGACAGAGTTGAGTCGAGTATTATCTCGGCAAAACATAGACCTGAAATACTGTTTCGACACACTCACTTTGCGATCTCCTGACGCTTTTTCACCTCCTTATACTCCGCGTCCAACTTCTCAAGCGCTTTTTCGAAGTATTCCAAGTGAGGTGATTTTTGACGCGACTTTATCTCGAGAACTTTCTTCATTTTTAATCTTCGTTCCAAAGCTGCTTGTGCCGCTCCATTAAAGTACATCATGACTGCCGCCATATTCGCTACAGAATTAGCACCCGTACACAATTCTTTGACTCCAAGGTCCTGCAATCGCACAAGCGCGGCGCATTGACTTTCGTACGCCGCCACGCCCTCCGGTGAAATTTTGCGCCCCAACTCTTCCACACCCGGAAAACCATCTTCTCCCAATTTCTTAAGGCTCCAAATGCCACTATTGCCCCGTTCAAAGTTAGCAACTTGCTTAACGCGTTGGCGCAATTGACCACGGAGAATATTCAAATTGCCGAACAAGTTGTCTTTGATGAAGTCAAAAGTCAACCCACAGCCATTACTCACTTCTTCAGCTCGTTGGATGTGCTTTGCCACTTGGTAGGGGACAAAGGCATTAACGAACTGCATGTACCGTGGTTTTTATACGATAGCGGCATCAGGGTTGCAAACCAAATTAGCACATGCAGATAGAAATCCACAAAAATCGCTCACCTTCCTCTCATCGCTCGTATTTGGAGCAAACACTTTTACTCGCGGTTCGATCTGACCAACACAATAGATACTCGAAGGAAATGGCCGTAGCATCACTCCGAGGGCACCATGAGTTGAGTCCCTCTCGGAAGAGGGTGCAGCACCTGATCTAACATGCAACTGACCCAATATCATCAGAAAATCATTCAGTTTAGATTCATGTCTGAATATCGGAGCAGCGAAGAGATTGCAAATAATTCCCGACTGCGTCGACCCTTCCTCCACCTCACCAAGGAAAGGGCCGTGGATCTTATGATGAATGACCTCTGTAACTCCCTCGGGCAGCACATCGATTGCATTTTCCTTAGCCTTTTTGGCAACCTCCAGTGCTGCAGATTCTTTGATCTTTTTCTCCTCAGAGCGGACTATCCCAATAAGATTGGAAACATTTTTTATGGTATACTGATTAGGGCCCACAAGGCGTGGCGGTCGCTCGGCTCTATAGGACGGGCCAGTAGGAGTGGATCCCGTGGCCGATGCGGCCTTGTCTCCATGTCGTTTTCGCAATGGTCGATCTCCTCCACCGGCGCTGATGGGGCACCGTGAGCGATCTCCACGATAATAGTTGACAATGCGGCATGTCATCCCCTTAGACATGAAAAGTGGAGGACGTTCCTCACAATACTCTAGTACCACCAAGTCTCCAATGGATGGACTTAAATCACTCTGAAATCGCAGTGAAAGAAATTAGACATTGGATCAAACAATCAAGGAATGAAAAAAGTCGGACGGCAAGACATCACGTACCTCGTTTCGAATCTTACTCTGACCCTTAGCACCCGTAGATATCATTGCATGATAACTTCCCACAATTGTACTTCCATCCATGGCGGCAGTCGCAGCATTGGAAACTCCTCCTCGCACCCCCCCCCGTTTGCTCTCAATGTCTACTCGCGCTTGGAATTGCCACGGACATGAGTGATTCACCACGAGTAGCGGCAAGCGTGGACGATGAAATTGCCGATATTCCGATTTCGACAACACCGGTTTAACCAATGAGTGATTGTGGACCAATTCCAGTTGCTCCACGTACTCAGAATCATGGAGAGAACTCCCGATAGCATTTCTATTGGGTCTTCCTGTTCTTTCTGCCCCACCCGGCCCCATCAAGGAACTAGTAATCCGACGCCCTGTTCCAGTCAAACTTAATGCACTCATAACTTCGGTGACGCGACTTTGTTTATCTTTGGCCATTTGCTCCCTCTTACGTTGTCGTGCCTCCTTGTACTTCTCCAACGCTTCATTCTCCCCAAAGATTCCCGATTTCGCCAAGTCGGCAGTCGAAGTAATTTCCGAGGCCATTTCACGTTCATACCTCTGTAAGTAATTGGGATGAGAATCGAATGGTTGCGGACGCGACATTGGATTCGGTGCCAGTAGAGTTGCCACCGACTGCCCTGCGATGGAAGAGTGCAGTATGAGTGGGACATGGACGGACTCGTCCTTGTCGTCTTCATCTGAATCAGAGTATGCCCCTTGCCAATCTACAGCCGATAGGTCCAGTGCCTCCAAGCGTGGATTGCGTGGCTCATACAGTAATTGCATGGGATCATCATAGTGCGGGAGACGTTGTAGCATTCGTTTGGGTCGTTTGCTATATCCTCCCATTGGGACTGGGGGAATAAAGTCTTCGGTGCAGTCCTCGTTGGGGACATTCATAATGTTCGTTGTCGCATCCTTGCATTTGATCGTGGTGGTTTCCCCCTCTTCATTTTTGTTCTCTTGAAGATGGTCATCAACAGAGTCATCGTCGCTATCCGCCCCCTCCCAATCAATCCCATCCTCCCAGTTTTCCAACTCAACGCCTTGCATACATGGTTCAATCTGACTTTCTTGCCAAACTCGCAGTTTCGTAAGTCGATGAAGTGTCGCGGGAGAATCCCCATCAAGAATTTTGTCCGCATGAGGAATTGTCGTAGGTTGGAATAGGAGGGACCGTCCTTTTCTCTCCAACGTCGTTGTGCCAAGCGCATCATCGCCCTCTCCATCCTCGAGGTCCCGAACAAGATTTTTCTTCTTGGGAGTGCTGCTACCACCACCCGACTTCCCATCCCTTTCCTTTGCTAAAGTAGAAGTGGAGGCCGAGGTGGAGGGAGATGAGGATGCCGCCGCCAGTAGTTTCTTCTTCTTGTTGGCAATCTCCTTCTCTTTCTTCTTCTTTATTAAGAATTTCTGTTCCCTCTCTTCATTTTCTAAAATAATTTCATAACTGGGATGCAATTTCTCATATCCCTCTATGCGGGAAACCAATGCCCTTGCGATCGATGATGCCATGGAAGTTGCCTCCTTGATCTGAGGATTTGGGAAGTTCGATTGATGATTATGCCGAATCAAAACGTCTTCGGAACTGGAACAAGAGGATGAGTTGGACGACGACGAGGAGAAGGAAGCGGTGTCTGATTCTTGTGGTTCGCATGAGTTTTTGGGTACGCTGTGAGAAGGCGTTTTGATGATGTAGATTGTATCCTCTTGTTGGTTCATTTCAATATCTTTCTCACGGATCGGTTGGGATGATGTTCCCGCGTCATTTTCATCAATGTCCATGACGGCATCCTCTTCCCCATTCTTCTTTACAATTGGCGTTCCTTCCATGTTTGTGACATCGCTGGCAATGTTGAAATCATCCCCAAGATTAGACTGTTCTCCCAGTGTTTCGTCGTCATTGCCATTGACGTAAAATAATTCATAATCCTGTTCAGGAAGCAGCTCTTCCAACTGACCAGTAGTGTCATTTCTTCGATAAACATGAATCATGCCCTCCTTATTGATGTTGTCATCGTTATGGTCTGCGTCCATGAGTGAGGCTAAATTCTTCTCTTCTGTGGCTTTGGCTGTCATGGTTTCATTTTCTGCCATGATAATTTCGTCTCCCCTACCAGCATCTGAAGTTAGTTTCGGACGGCGAGTATTATTATATTTATTATTAGTATGCTTGTGATGATGATGTTCCACCGTAATAGCTGCATCAGCAGCATTTGATGGCGCCGGAGGGTGTCGCAATGCTTCCCGCGGCAGCAGCTGGGCAAACCGCGAGGGGCGGGGAGGGGGTGGCGTGCGGCCTCGATGTTTTTCACGCGACTGCGTAACGACGCCACCACCGCCACCAATGACGTTGCTGCTACTTCCATCATTCACATTGGTGGGAAGTTTGGTAGACGATTGATTTAAGAGGAGGGATTGGAAGATGGCGTCCATGGTGTGATTCGATGATCAATTGGTGGCGATGATGATGAGATGATAATGATCGCGAGTGAGGCCGGGCGTGGAGATTGGATGCTTGTGAATATCGGCTGGAGATTAGCGATAATAATCACATTGGCGTCGTGGAAATAATCGCCAATGTTTCCCTGGACCCGCGCGAAGGTGAGGACAAGATCACACAAACAGCGATCCTGCTAATGCTGACAGCCGAAAACAGCCAAGATGGCACTTTCGGTGCACTCCACACGGGGAGACGTAATGCGGCATCATTACTTTACTTTCTTTATGAATCTGAGGACACTTTGAGTAGAGAAAGTTCGAAGCCATCGTGGCAATGTGCTAGTATTGCTCCCACTTT
The DNA here is from genome assembly GCA_036939735.1 of Discostella stelligera. NCBI lineage: Eukaryota > Bacillariophyta > Thalassiosirophyceae > Thalassiosirales > Thalassiosiraceae > Discostella > Discostella stelligera. The sequence continues at coordinate 13,264 of JALLBB010000175.1, read as the reverse complement.
TCATTTTACCAGTCTTTGCCACCTCAATGCACTGGTACATCGAACCAAAGCGCACCTTACGATTGGTAAGTCCAGGGCCATAGTGCGCATACTTGCCAGAATTGGTTACAATCTTTGCATCGGGACGAGGCGGTATTATTGGTGGATCCAATAGCATGCACCAGCATGTGTCGTTGATGAATTGTACACCAAATGATTTCAATTTCTGGATGTAGCCAAGTTTTTCGCCCTCGGATTGTACATGCCGTCCTAGAGTCGCGATAACGTTCACAGATTGGTGCTTCGGTCTGTCGTCTTGGTCTATCAATGCTGATAATTTTGCCAACTCGTCGATGCTATTTCAATAATCATACATTAGTCGAAGTTAATACTGAGGTAGAATGTATCGAACACAAGAAGTTCGTTATGAGTTGAACTTGCCTCAAATGTGGATTTCCCAAAGCCACAAGAGATACGTCATCATTGCCATCATTGCCGCTATCCAACATCATGTGCGACTTGCGCAGCATGTCTATCGTAACCTCTACTCGCTTATGACCACAGGAGCGCAGCATCGACTCAACTCTGTCGTTGCCCATTGCTTCCGGCGTTACGTTTGCCATGTGAAAGAGTGGTGCTGTATTAACAAGATACTTCATAATTAGCAATGTATTCCAAGTTCATCATCAGTATTTTCACCATATCATTCACAGCTTACCTGTCCCGGTGGTTCCAAACGCTGCACAAAATGCCTTGAGGTTATCATCGGTAATCTGGCCCATTAGATCAAACCCCAAAATCAACGGAATGGCACCATCCGAAAGATTGCCACACATCCATCCCATAACAGGAAAGAACGAGTCGATTTCGTTCGCATACTGGAGTAAATCCTCCTCTCCCCCCTTTATTACATTGTAATCGCTGGCAGCAATTATCGGCAATACGTGTTCTTCAATGATCCGCGTGGCATCAATGACCATGGTCGGTACTCTATTCTCCTCGACGTGCACACCGACATATGGAACGTATCCAACAATGGCAGCTAATATATCGAAATAATCGGCATACTTTTCAGTTCGCGCACCGATAACCTTGAAAGGTGAGGGAGACGATGGAGGGCATCGAACATCAATCATCGTGCGAATGAAACATTTTGTGCGTGAGTGTGTGAGTTTTTTTACATGTCCAAAATAAAACAGCATCTCCTCACCGAATTCGAATAAACGACTGCATTCGATTCCCCCCAAATAATATCATCGCCCAATTTCGGCCTCGTCGGCAAGAGATAGGGTGCACACGTGAAGCTCATCTCTTCGCAACCGAGTTGCAAGTAGGCATCCCCGACCGCATTGGCATTTTGGGCATGGGTGGCATCCACCCCCATATTCGACCAGTGACGTCGATCACAACTTTGGGAGTTTAGGGTGGTCCTACACATCATCATCATCGCATCATCGATGGATAAGATGGTGGGTGTGAGTCGGACAGTATATTTGGAGCAACGAGTTCAATTTTTTAGGCAACGTCTTTTTACTCGGTTCGAACGATGGAAACAACTCACGTGACCTTGACGCGACCGCCCAATTCCACCAACTTTTGTGCGAATAACAAACCACCTTTTCCAATGTAGGTTACTGCATCAATATGTGCGCTGGTGATGGGTATGACGGAAGTCGACGATTGCGTAGTAGTAGTAGTGGTAGTACTTCCCCTCGAGAGGGAAGATACCGATGCGATCCGCGAGATGGTACGTTTGGCCAATCGTTCCGCCGGCGAATCGAACCGATCACGATGATTTGGATGCGGATGTGCACCTCCCCCCTCCCACGAGAAGAGCGTGGCATTGAGCTTTAATAGATTTGGGGTGCGCAGTACAGTAGAATTCAAATCGCCGCATTCGATGCACACCGTGCCTTCGTTTTCCTCGTCCTCGCGTATCGATGCTATCTCGTGTTTCCGCAGCATGGAAAACTTGGTTTCTCCCACCGCCACAATGATTGGTATTCGTCGTTCACGATGTTTGCTCAGTTCCTCGGCGAAGAATTCCTCGGCCACGATCGCACCCGTACAAAGGATGCTATCTACGTCTCGTAATATAATCGCACGCGGCGCCCTCCCATTCAGGATGAGTTCCAACAGTACCTGCGAGCCGGTACAGGATCCTCGACCGGAGGGTATGCAAAGAATTTGATTTTGCACGGATTCGCCGTAGAGGGGATGGCTGGCGTCGATGATGCGGCCGGTGACGGGATGGATTCCCCCCCAGAAGCTGAGGGCGGTGGTGGAGTAAAGTGTTGCTGTGTTGTTGCTGTTACTGCTGCTGCCGCCGCCCTCTGGGGTTGCAGGGCTGCGGTTGCTGTTATTCATTGCATCGATCGTCATAATAATCTATCGATGATAAAAAAATAATAGGTAGTACGTATCGTAGTACGATTAGGGATTTGTTGGGAATAATAATAATGTACGTACTCTCTCGAGGTACCTACGCGTATGGAAAAGGTGCGCCATTGTTTCGGCGGGAAAGTATTCGACTCGACTACTATGGTGAGCCATCCGCGTAGAAATCTACGCGGAGCACTCTTTTTCTCTCCCCTTCTCTTTTTTGTTCTAGAGAGAGAGCTACGTACGCGTACAACTAAACAACAGCGAGCAGCAGCAGTTTTGCGAGTCGTTGAATAATATTATTACGCAGCAATAATTATTGCCGTCGTTATTGTACACCAATCCCCCTATTATCTCTAGAGAGAGAGAGCGAGAGAACAGCGCTACTTCGCACTCTGGCGGCACTACTATCATCTTTGAAAGACACTGTCGAAAAAATTCAGGTAAGATTTTTTTGGGCTTCGCCATGGCCTCGCCTTCGTTCTCCGGCGCGCGTTCCTGTTTTTTTTTCTGGGAATGAGAGTGTTGATTGACGCGAGACAGCCAGGGGAATCTTGCCGCTCGCAGCTCGCTTGCTGTCACCTTTTTTTCGACCATGACATTCTCTTGGAGAGAGCACTTTTTTTTGGCGCGGTGGCGTGGAACGCGAACCATCACCCCCCAACTCTTCCATTTCGTCCTCCGGCTCCAGCCTCGGTTCGACACCCCGTCGCGTCGCATCCCCTCGATGGCCGGCTGACTACTACGCTCGACACGTAATTCCGGTGTGGGATGGGGAGTAGGATGCGCAAAATAGGGGGTGACGCAGAGAGATGGCAGTACAGTAGTATTGTTGGTAGTTGTTCTCTCTTTGGGTGCCATGAGCGCAGACGGCACGGCACGGGGTGTCCTGGGGTCTTGGGTTGGTGTCGTCTAGTTAGCAGTTAGATTTTGGCGCAAGATGAAATAATGCGCGTGTCGAATAAAGAAGTGCGTGAATGAAACGGCGTATTTGGGTCAATCGGTCTCTTCATTGGAATTTAAACGTGGACAGGGGAGGGATTGAACTGTCCATGTCTTTTCCTTTTATTTGCAGAGGATTACTTGAATAGTATTATGTTGTCGAATCGTTGAACTGATCAATTGTCATGCCGCGTTGTTTGCTCATCGTATTTCTGCTCTAATCTCAATCGCAGGTCAATCAAATATTAAAACCATCGGCGAATTCATATTGAAACCAGCAACTGCATAAACGGAGAGATCAAATTAGGAGATCATGTCCCAAGAAACTACATCCTCAGCTCGCTCACGACGCTCCAGAAAGGCAGTCGACTACAGTATCGAGCAGCAATTCAGTGATGATGATATCTTCGAGGACGGACCCAAGGATGACCCACCTGTCACTTCTTCCTCCTCATCTCGACGAAAAGGTCGTCCTTCTACCAAAAAGTCTACTGTCAGTTATCAGCAAGGCGGTGGTGGTTCAAGTGGATACTATGACATGCCATCTTCTACCTTTGAACGTTCCAAGCCAGTCTACACCGAACGTGGATACGATAACACGCAATTGCCATTGCGACAAAGGTTCACGTTCGAGCCGGAATACGAAGATGATGGCACTCCCTCCATTGAACTCATTGTCGGAAGACGCCCTATTGATGATACGAAAGATCGAACCACCGCGGCGGCCACGTCGTCAGCTTCGGAGGAGGCTACCGGTCATCCATCCGACGACAAGGAGGTGGAGGAGAACGAGGAAGAGGCACCGAAATCGCCCTCGCGCCGAAACATCCGAAAGAAGAAACAACATCTCGCCTTCGCAGCGAACATTGCGAACGACAATGCCCTCGTGAAGGAAGAGGAAACGGGTGGCTTATCCGAAATGGACTACGAATATCTCATAAAATACAAGGGACGGTCCTACCTTCACCTCGAATGGAAGACTGCCGCTGACTTGGAGTCGATGAATTCCAAGGCCAAGACGATTTATCGTCGATTTCTGAAGAAACTTGAATTGGGTACCGAGGAAGATCTCGAGGACCCCACCATCGACCCATCGTACACCGAGCCGGGTAGGATATTGGCCGAGGAGGAACATGAGATTATGGTTGAGCTTAGCGACAAGGAATTGTTAAAGTGGGAGAAGGAACAGAGACGTGAGTCGGAGAATGACGAGGAGAGCGAGGAAAGTACAGATGAAGAGGAACGTAACGAGGAGAAGAAGGAAGAGGGTGAGACGGACGCCGGCGATGGCAAGCAGAAGGATGCGAGCGACGAACCCGCCGTCGGTACGTATTCTTCAACCTGTTCACCCAACCAAATAATACTTGACCATTCATCCTTCTAACCTAGAGCCCGTTTCTGTTCGTTGTGCATGACTTTTGACAGAAATTGGCCCACCCGGCACCTTGACTCTAGAACAAGTTCGGCGTATTATCAGCAAAGATGATCCCTACTACCCCACGCACCCTGGCTCCGACAACCCCTATCGCGATGGATACATCACCGAACCTCCCCGAAAGCCGCGACCATCCTATCTATTCTACCAGGGCATCTACCGATCTTACTTCTCTAAGCTTCATCCCAAATCTCCACTATCTGAAATCATGGTCATGGTGGGAGACTCATGGCGTGCATTGAATGAGGAACAGCAGGCACCGTATATCATAGTGGCCAGCGAAGAGGCAGCATTGTTCGAAAAAGAGAAGGCGCTTCTTGAACGTGCTCAGCGTCCTACGGAATTGTGGCAGCCCATCCGCCGATGCTACGCTGTATTAGATCGATTGGTTGCCGATCCTATGGCGTCGATTTTCCTTGAACCGGTGGATACGGAAACTTATTCTGATTATTTGGAATATGTTGATTCTCCCATGGATCTTACAACTGTTCGGAAGAATTTGCAGAACGTCAAGAATTATATGGGACCGGATGGGTTCGCGCGAGATGTTAGGAAGGTAAGAAGTTCAGCCTCCAATCGATCCACCGTAATTTTCTCTTTTTTTGTTGTTATTTGCGCTAAATATGATGTACTTGTCTCCGTCACTCCTTCATTCCCATTCTTGATAAGGTGTGGAACAACTGCAAAATATACAACCAGCACGGATCTCAAATTTGGCACGTCGCCGACTACATGTCAAAACTCTTCGAGCGTTTGTATCACGCATGGGTCCTCGATTTCCGTGATAGATATCTCCGTTGGGCGAATCCAGCAGCACGGCCTTGGGAACCCACGTGCCGTACTTGTGATGGCTCGTGTAAGACACCGGATAGTCAAATGGTGCTCTGCGATCATTGCGATGCAATTCACAGCATCCATTGTCTGACGCCCAAGCTCAAGAAGGTGCCAAAAGGTGTTTGGCACTGCCCTTCCTGCGCACCCAAGATTGGGAAGAATCGCACCGTTACTATCTTGTCGGCAGTGACCGAGCAGGCTGCAAGGAAGCGCGCAGAGATTGGTGACATTCCCAAGAAGCAAGTCAAACAAAAGATGTTCCTGGTAAAATGGGCTGGACTAGGTTACGAACACTGCACGTGGGAAACACAGGACGACATTAACGACGATGCAATCATTGCGGAATTCCGTAGGATTGAAGGAGTGTCTCCTGAGGAACCTAATTTGTTTCAAAAAGATGTCCAGGATGTAATTGAATCAGCGGTTACCAGAACGCTTGAGAATGTAGGTGGCAGTTCTGATATCTCAATCTTGCAATCACAGCTGCTTGCCCAAACTGGTGCGTTTCACTTCAGTAAATTTGGAATGGATACACCTCACATGTTGGGAGCCGAATGTGGACCAAAGTTAACGCTTCTGACCAATGAAGTCGCACCTGATAAGCACCATTCGGATGACGTTGTGTTGCTCATGGAGGAAATGAAATGGAAGATAGCAAATAACGACAACGATCTATGCAATAGCTACCACCAATCTTCGCTTCCACCATTGCTAACTGGTGAATACGATGTGGTACTTCCAGGTGAGTATTCATCTATTGTCATTTGATATAACAAGAATTGAAATCAGCTCATCTTGTCTGCTTAGTTACACCGATGGGGCTGATGCTGAACGTGGGTGAGTCAATTGCTGGCGGTGTTGCATTTCTCGGATATCGTCAATTTCAAGATGGGTCCAAAAGCCCTTCCGAAAGGAACAACCTGATACGCAAACATGGCGACGTGATAATTGCCGTAAACGGACAGAGTACTGTGGGGAAATCTTTCAAAGAGGTGATTCCAAAGCTAAGGGAAAGCCCAGTATTTTCGTATATGAGATTAGTGCACGAGGATTTTGTAGCGGATGGCGGTTTCACTACAAGTTGCGGCCCGCTTGGAAAGTTTTTACATGCTGATTTAAGTAAGAAATTCAAAGCAGACCGACGTCGTTTGCTTGCAAAGCGATCATTGGCTTTGATCAAAGATGAGGAAAACGACGGGGATAGCTCTTCAAGTGACGATGCTGCTGATGATCTGGACGGTGATGATTCAGATAGTGACGGATCGGCATCTAGTATTGAGCCGGACAGTGAAGATGAAGCACTCTTGCAGGAGAAGGGTTCAAATGCCAGCGACAATTCCATGACCGACTCTCAAGGAACAACCATCGTCTCGCCAAATGAAAACGCTGTCGAGATACAAAACAAGGGTGTTCTATCTGAAGGTAACAAAGACGACAAATCAACGGTAGAAAGGAAGGTATCAGAAATCATTGATGTGCCTGATCTCAATTCTGTCCTATTGAAGCAAGAATCAACTAGGCATTTAGCATATGGTCTTCTTGACTTGGATGTAGGATATAGCAGTGACGAAGGAGGCGACGAAGATGTTGCATATTATGTGAGTGATTGATATTTTTGAGACTTTCTGCTAGACATTATTGGTACCACTCACGCCGATTAATGTTTGATTAATATTATATACAACATAGATTGATGGGGTTGATTCTGCTTTTACTCTATTCAACGAAGTTTCCACCATGAAAGGAAAGGGAGATGTCGTTACTGATCCCCATCAGAGTGAAGATGCGAATGTTCAAAAGTTGCCTTTAAAAAAGACCGACTTTTCCATTATCGGGAGAAAATCACAGCTTCAGATCGCCATGGCTCTCACTAACCAAATACCTGATATTGATGATTATGACAACTTCCCCCTTCCATCGTCAAAGCAGATTTTAGCAGAAAAAGAAAGACTCGAGCGCGAAGCGAAAGAAGCGGTGGAGGAATTGCGCAAGCAGGAGGAACAGAAACTGAAGGAAGCTGCGGCACTGGAAGAGGCCACAAAACCCAAGAAAAAGTCAACAACCAAAGTTGAGCAAGTGTCCCCAATAACTTCAGAAGTCGTTCGAGTAAGTTTTGGAACACACACGATTATGAATTGCATTCATGCGAACACATCGTTTTAACTTTTTGATTGCGTTACCTGTCTAAGATTTGGGCAAATGCCGAAGATGCAGCAGTTACTCTGCAAGTTTCCCTTGAGAATATCCAGAAGCTACTAAAGGGAGAATACGATGCTGAGCTAGGAGACGAAGTTGGCGGGTATCGGTGGCGGTATGCAGATGTCGATGCGGTCGTTACTGAAAAAGTTACTTCGGTAAGGGACTCCAAGAAAGGCCGAGAGGCCTATCTTCAGTTCCGCGAGAAGCTGTATGATCCCGCTGACCCCCACGTCTACAAGAATGAGAACAGACTACGTGATTATCAAGTTGATGGTGTTAATTGGCTCTCAAGTTGTTACTATAAAAATCATGGTTGTATTTTGGCTGATGAAAGTACGTGTTGGTTGGAGTTTGTTACTTCCTCTGCTGAATTATCCGCCTGGAACGATGTTACATTGATCATTTTTTATTATTTTTGTACCTAACATACTACACTGCCTCTATCGATTTAATTACCAGTGGGATTGGGCAAAACAGTACAAATAGTAACTTATCTCGAGCACTTGTACCGTGTAGAAAAAGTTCACGGGCCATTTCTAGTGGTGGTAAGTGGAGAAACTTCGCACTTCATTGTCCTTGTCGAATTTCCCCGGCTTATTGTTTCGTTCAACTAAACCCTTACAACCAGGTCCCACTTAGCACAGTCGAACACTGGCGGCGTGAATTTGAGGGCTGGACAGACATGCTTTGTTGCGTCTATCATGACCGGCAACGTATTTGGCGAGATATACTCCGCGAATATGAATGGTATTATGAAGATCGTCCGCATACACCTGACTATCTGAAGTTCAATGTGCTTGTAACGACATACGACACACTTATCGGTGACTTCGACGTCATAGGAGATATCCCATGGCGGGTCTCTGTAGTTGATGAAGCACACCGTTTACGAAATGTCAAGGGAAAGTTGCTTGAGTGTATGAAAGAAATCAGGTAAGGCGGTAACACTGTATCTCGGTTGTCACCTGAAGTGCTTAATCTGACATTTTCTACTTGCGCAACATCCCCAGTGCCAAGGGCTCATTGAAGTATGGCTACCAAAGTAGGGTTCTGATGACTGGGACACCGCTTCAGAACAATACACAAGAATTATGGACATTACTCAATTTCATCGAACCTAGTCTTTTCCGATCGCTTGAAGAATTTGAGACAAACTTTGGGAACATGGCCAATCGTGACCAAGTTGAATCACTCCAACGTAAAATTTCTCCTTTCATGCTTCGCCGTGTGAAAGAAGACGTCGCCAAAGATATTCCTGCCAAGGAGGAAACAGTCATTGATGTGGAACTCACAAGCATCCAAAAACAGTATTATCGCGCAATCTTCGAGCATAATCTTGCATTTTTGAGTATGGGAGTTTCCAAGGCAGTCGCACCTAAACTGATGAACATTCAAATGGAGTTACGGAAATGCTGCAACCACCCATTCCTCTTGGATGGTGTAGAGTCGAGGGAGATGGAAAAGCGTCATGAGACCTTGCAATTGAGTGGGCAGCTGGACAACAAGACGCCGGATGAACAACAAGATATTCTACATGAGTATGGCTACGTCTTATCCAGTGGCAAAATGGTACTCCTCGATAAACTTCTTCCCAAGTTGCGTGCGGAAGGACATAAGGTACTCATTTTCAGTCAGTTCGTCAAAATGTTAGACTTGCTATCAGGTATGTGGGTTTTATATTATGCGAACGGAAAATGTATAGTTTCAACGTTTACCAACCTTTCATTTTTACTTGTCCAACTTAACAGATTACTGTGAGTATAGGGACTTCAGATATGAGCGACTTGATGGAAGAGGTGAGTTCAATCGCCCTAAAAATCTCGTCGTGCAATCAACTTATTAATGACAATAATTATTTTCAAACCCATCGTAGTCCGCGGCAATGAGCGTCAAAAAGCCATCGATAGGTTTGAGACAGAACCAGATAGTTTCCTTTTTCTTTTGTCTACTCGTGCTGGTGGAGTCGGCATTAACTTGACCGCAGCTGGTATGTAACGCAGCAACGTGAAATTCGACGTTTGCTTCCCTCTTCTAAATCTTACACTTCCGTTTCAATTGCTAAAGATATTTGCATCATCTATGATAGGTGAGTATGGTAGTAGAAATATTCAGCAACCAATGTTATTCCCTTCTACTGATTGGATCATTAATTCGCGTACTGCCCAATACTTAGCGATTGGAACCCTCAAAACGATGTACAGGCACAGGCTCGGTGTCACAGGATCGGTCAGACTAAGGTGTGTCATGGCGTCATACGTCTATCTACACTAGTTTCCATTCACCCCTTATTAAATCATTCGTCTTTTGATAGGATGTGATGATATACCGTCTCGTCACCAGCAGAACATTTGAGCAGGAAATGTTTGATAGAGCAAGTAAGAAACTCGGGCTTGAACAAGCTGTCTTGGGAACTTTCGGTCAAGAAAATGATGACGACAAGCCAACATCAACCGAGATGGAACAGTTACTTAAACGAGGTGCATATGCCTTGCTAGAAGATGAAAATGACGAAATCGGAAAAGAATTCGTAGCTGACGATATTGAGAGTATTCTCGAAAAACGGACACGGACAAGAGTTGTAGAAGGAGCCAAAACTGCGTCGTGGCTCAATAAAAAAGGAATGAATGTGACCAAGAGTAAATTTGCCAGTGAATCAGATTCTGCAGGGATTGACGTCGACGACCCTCTCTTCTGGCAAAAAGTAATGCCTGACTTTGTTACTCCAGAGATGTGAGTATGAACTTGTTCATGGATATTTAGTGTTGACTCGCAGTACTCAATCATTTGCCGTTCTCCCCAGTTTATTGAATAAGATCAACGAGATGGAGAACGAATTCGAGAAGCCAGCAAAAGGTCGACCGATGAAAGGTGCCAAGTCGGGAGATAACCTAACCAGAGGTCGAATTAAGAGGGTGAACGAGTTCATGACAGACCTGAAAGGTGTCATGGTAAGTGACGCCAGATATCCCGTTACACGTTCCCTAAAAATGCTGATAAATCTTGGCTCTGCGCCTATGTGTGTTTAGGAGGATATATTCGAACAGGAAAGTGACGATGCACTGCCTCCATCAGAAAAAGCCGTCTGCCAAAAGCTTCTACTTACGATTTCGGTCAAATCCAAGCTTTTCAGTCAAAGCCAGAGGGAAATTGCCAAGAAGCTACTTGACCGCCTTGAAGGGGATAGACGGAGAAAATGTCGAACGTCTAATATCGGAATTGATGCAAACATTGTTGATGACACACTATTTGCCCCAGCTATTCGAAAGGAGCTGTTGATCGTCAGCAGCAAGAAGAAGAGAAAGAAGGCTGGCAAAAAGCAAAGTAAGGCTGTGAATGAGGAGGACGGTGAAAGTGACACAGATGATGAAAATAATAAGCAAACAAAAAGGAAAAGTCAACGTGAATCACAGCTAGACGAAGACGGGTTCTTAAAACATTCTGACGATGAGGGTGAATGGTCAGATGTAGATGAAGGTACGCTTTGACTCCTATCATTGCCACGGCGATATCTCTTTCTTCGTTTCTATCTCTTACGACTCATTGCGCTGTTCCTTAGACTTGTACAAAAGTGGGAAGAAATTAATAAGCATGAAGGAGGTGAAGAGAAGACGAGAATGGGGAGCAGGAAAAGATCCTATCAAGCTTGCGGCGATGCCTTGGCCTGTGTTCCCGAGGAACTATGTTGCGACCGTTCTCGGTTCGCTGCTGGATGAAGTCATTAGAATCGACAAGGAACATCTTGGTATTTTTTCCGTGCCTGTACCCAAGGACCAGTTCCCTGAATATTACGAGCTTATCAAGAAGCCGATGGACTATGGTACGTCGCGATAATCTTTTCCCCCTTTTGATGTTTCCTAGCTCACAATACATGGCTCTGCAGGAACTATGAAAGAAAAACTTGCGAGGGGAGAGTATCGCTCTGCGCAAGCAATGCAGAAAGACTTCGCTCTGGTGAATACAAACTGCCTTCAGTTCAATGCGAAAGACTCTGATATTGTCAGGGAGGCTCAGAGACAGACGCTCATGAGGCCGAAACTGTTGAAAGAAGCAGCTCTAAAAAACCTTCTCTTCATTTGTGACGAGTAAGTGCTGGGGATTACTTTGCCACTTGGATCTCCGCTGTTTCGTTCTAACCGACCAATCTCCTCAACCGATCATATTAGCGGTAACGTCATTGAAGTGTATGATGATGACGCTATCAACGGTAAGAAAAGCACTGCTCAAAAGAAAACTGTCAAGCTTATAGCCTGTGGAAAATGTGAGGGATGCAAGCGTAAAGCCTGCAAAATGTGCGAAGCCTGCACTGGCATTCCGAAGAAACGGTGCATTAATCGGGTCTGCAGTAATATCCGACGGGCGACAGATGTGACGAAGGCTTCTAGTAACGGTAAGGGAGCAGCGCAACACCATGATGACTCTGATGAGGATGAAACTGTGTACGAAATGCACAAGCCCCGCATTCGACTCAAACTGACACCCAGCAACAAAGGTGCGTCGTCTGACCTGAAGCCTTCATCGGGAAGAAAGAGGAAGTCAACTCCGCAAAAGGCTAATGGTACTACCGCGAAAAAGGCTCGAACCAGCAGTGCGAAAAAAGTACCACCTCCTAGCTCGAGTGACGAATCAGATGAGGAGGAGGATACAATGTTCGATGTCAGCCAACTTCAATCGGAGTTTGACAATCTAGATGAGACATGGGAAGCGGCGCGTGATTTCTTCGTCAATCTCGGGGTGTGGAGACTACCTACAGCAATCGAGTCGAAGTTTGAAGAAGTTGCAAAAATTATGTTGATCAACATCGCCAAGTAAGTGGCTTAGAAGATGTGATATAGCTGCCATCTTTTTTACTTCTTCATTGCTAATGATTATCATTTGTTGCAGACTTGACACTTATGACATTTTTAAGAACCCGGTGACTGAGAATGATGTTCCGGGCTATCACACCATAATTACTCGTCCAATGGATTTTGGCACGATGAAGTCGAAGGTTTTGCAAGGGAAATATGGGAAGGGATCCAGTGCTGCTGCCAAGCTATATAATGACTTCCTGCTTGTTTTTGATAACTGCCATACTTTCAATGGTGGAGAAGGAGAAGTAGTGGACGAGGCTATGCTAATTTTGAAAGCAATGCCTTTGACTTTTGCAAAAAGCTGCGAGGAAGTTATGAGGTCCAGTTGAAAGTGAAATAGAGCAGCATCTCTCACCACATTCAATGTACAGAGAAATTATTTCATAAAAATTCAACCACTGTGATTTGCAAGGAGACAACGTGGTGCTAGAATCTGCTATTGTGAAATCTATTTTCTGATGAAGGATATCGGTTACGCAACAGTTGATGACAAATAGGAGACATCATTATTGTTTGATACACTCTGTCCCATTGCTGTGTTAGTACAAGTTTAAGGCATCGTCCATAGGTAGAAAAAAGTATCATACCGTATCGGGGTTTAAGGCATAGTCCAGAGGGAGGGAGAAAGTATCCTACCTTCATA
>JALLBB010000174.1:0-21250 GCA_036939735.1 Discostella stelligera | reverse complement strand
GCAGTCTCCAGCTTGTCCTCACCGCTCTCTCACTCTCCTCTCTCTCTCTCTCTCTCTGCGCCGGTAGCGGCGGCAATGACGTTTCTCTCTCTCTGCTCTCAAAATAGTTGATTGTTGTTACGAAAATTTCTACCTTCTCTCTCTCTCTGCGACAGCGGCGACGACGTCTCTTTCTCTGCGACCTCCCATTCTCAAAATAGTTGATTGTTGTTTTGTAAATTATGGTACCGTCACTCTCTCCTCTCTCACTCTCTCCTCTCTCTCTTCCGTGGTGGCGACGACATCTCTCTCCAACTCTCTCTCTCTCTCTGCGTTGGTAGGTGAGTGATCAGTGGTTGTTAAGATATTATTATTATTATTTTATTGTCGGTCCAACAAGGACGGCGGGTCAAGAGGATCGAAAAAAAACTTGCTTAAACGAACTGTGCAAAGGTGCACAGAATTCTGTACTCAATCTTTGCAATGTACCTTCAATCTCCTCTGATAGGAGTAAGACAAGCGCTGGCTAGCTTCATGATTATTGTGGTTGTCGTGCGTAATTTGGCTGCAGCCTTTATTCCTCTAGAACTGATGGGGTAGAGTAATTAATCATAGTATGGTGTCGAAGACAATGATCAATCATAATCATGTCGGGTTGTTGTTGTGGATGTGGTTGTGCTCGCTGAATGCTGTGGGCATGCTGTTGGCATGCTGGTTATTGCTGGATCCACACAGCATGCCCACAGCACGCCCACAGCATGCCCACAGCACACCCACAGCATGCCCACAGCACGCCCACAGCATGCCCACAGCATGCCCACAGCATGCCCACAGCATTCTGCGATTACGGCACAACATTGAGCGAGAGACCTCGCAGACCTGTTTCTCAAATCAACGAAAGCATGGTTTACACAACTTATCTAATACGCCAATTTTCTCATTATTGTTTCTTATTTTGTGGCGAAACAATCTAGATTCTACGTACGTAACCCTTGAAGTACGTACAATTATCGCCAAAACAGTCTCCATCCAGGATCTTCCAAAGATGTCAAAAATGAAAAAGATAGCATATCTATTAATATTAAGTTGGTGAATGATGGCAATGCATTTAATTCAAAAAGTGAGGACACCCACAGAAATTATGTTGAGTTGGTGATGATGGGAAGGATTATTTCCCGCAAGTGGAAACCAGAAAGCATAAAAAATTTTGTGAGGCACAGGTAAATGTTATTCCCTATTTTTCAACCATCTTCTACTCTCCCCGGCTAGCATGAATTGCATCGGCGTGGCGGCCATTGCGGCTGTCATCTTCTTCGTTGCCCCGACCTGCCTCGAAGCCGCAGCAGCAGCGGCGGCGGCAGCGGGAGGCGATCCAAGCCTCGGAATCTCGTCGACGCAGTGGGCGTGGACGGCTGGGTTGGCCGGCTTTCACGATGACGGCACTGAACGCCGCCGCAAGTCGTTGAGCCTCCGCAGCAGCAGCAGCAACACCTTGGGGTTCGAGTATAACAACAGTCCAACGAATTATCAACAACACGATCATCGATCGCTGGCGTTTGGCGACTATATCGATTCATCCTTCGCTTGTCCCGCCATGGTCACTTGCAATATTGTCTGCGTGGCCGATGCGACTGACTGTCCCGCCGATGCACTGTGTCCCGGAACAACTGCGGATGGCAGCGCAAATAATTCGAATCATACCTATGAGGTAAGAGTAAGAAAATGAGAGATTGGATCGATGTCGTACTTCCTTATAAAATCCTTTTGTTTGTTTTCTTGAATCCCGTCTTGTTCTCTCTAGCTGTGTGCCGATGGAACCTGCGCCGACACCACCGCCGGAGAAGCCTGCGATCCCGCGGCCGAATCTCCCTGCTCCTGCGAGGCCTTGCCCGTAGTATGCGCGAAACAAGTCGATCATCTCCCCGACTGCGATGCGCGCTTCCAAACACTGTACGATGCCAATGCGGCGTGCATCGAGGCACAAACCGAGGCACTACCGCAAGTGGATTTTACCGGACCGTGGTTTCTGGCCTTCTACATTGGACTGTCGGCATCGACGATTTGCATGCTTCTTTGGTGTGCGTACAATCAACGTTTCTCACGAGTCAAGGATAGCACGGTGCCGTTGGAAAGTCCCGCCATGAAATTGAATGGGGGGGTGCGCGTGAGTGCGATTATGGGAGCAAAGAAACGTTTGTCCGTGAAGGATGGGGATGATGAGGCGACGGATTTGAGCAAATGTAATGAGTGGACCCAGACGGGGTATGCACCCACCGTCGTTGGAATGACTCTCTACACCATCATCGTATTGGTATTTTGGATCATTCAATTCCTCTTGTTTGCGCTAACTGTGGAGTATTGTGAGTTCTTTGTTTTGCCCGTGATGCGATCGCATAGTGATTCCGTTCATCTTCTCTTACCCATCGTAATTGCGGGTATGTTGTACAGATGTTCAACAGGAAGCCATTACCTGGTCCATCTTTGGCACCCAGCAATTTTTTGACGTAATTCAGGTATTGATGGCATTCGAAATAGTCTGGATGGTTGGATTTGTGTGGAGTTTCTTCATTATGGCTCCTGGTAGTATTCATGCGATCTTTCTTCGGAGTGAGTTCATGCCTTACTTTTGCAGCGAAACGTTGTTGCCCCGCTTCTCCCACGCTGAACAACTAATATACACTACCTTGCGGTGATTGTTCACTTTGTAGGATGCGTTCCTAGGCGTGCGAGCTACGTCGCTGTCGCCGTGCCGGTGAAGACAATCGACACGAATTATAAGAACAAATACGTAGCTAATGTCGTCTCTTCTGTTAGCATACTCCAGAATACACTCGCCTTTCTGTATAGCGATGAAACGTTACGCTCCACAAACGGCTGGCAAAACAAAGTCACCTATTGCAAGGTCAAAAAAGATACAAGTACTGGAACTCGATTTTTTTACTTTCGGTTTAGAAGATACATATATGACGAAAAATTGCAGAAATTCATCCCCGGCGTATTGGATGTCACTCATGACAAATCGATTAGTAGCTGGCTGGACAAGTCGTATTTGTATCAGGGGCTTTCTCATGAGGAAGCCGCACGACGGCTTGGTTTCGTTGGTCCGAACGTGTTAGACTTGAAGAAGCCGACAATCTTATTGTCCATCCTGACAGAATTCTCCAAGCTGTTCTACTTGTACCAAACTTTCATGGTATGGACCTGGGGTAAGAAGAGGTATCTCTGTGTTCACTACTTCGAGGTTTTTGCATCGGTGAAGCCACTCACAATATACTCTATATGAACATACAGCGCCCTATTGGTATTACTACATGGCAATTGTCAATACGTGTGTTCGAATCACTGGGGGACTTGTCGTATCGTTTTTCCAATATATGAGTGATATCAATTTGTATAGGCTTATGGTAACAGATGGAACAGTGGAGGTGCTCAGAGGAGGAGAATTGAAGGCCATGGACCAGACTGATGTTGTACCTGGTGACATCATTCGCTTAAATGTAGGTGATTGCGAACTTGAATATGAATCACTCTTAACATGTAAAATCTCTAACCTGAATCTCGATTGTTTCCTTTCCTCAAATGCTAAGCCTGGAATAACATATTTTGACATGGCCATTCTCCAGTCTAACAGGTTGCTTGTCGATGAAAGTGCCCTCACCGGGGAAGTTCACCCAATCGCCAAGTCAGCGCTGGACCCTGCTCATGCGGATCTTACATACGACATGAAGAGGAATAAGTCGTCAACCATCTCCGCGGGGACGAGCATTCTAGAGTGCGGTGAAAGCCCAGGGATTGACGGCGACTTGGCCATCGTGACTAAAACTGGTTCATTCACTGCTAAGGGTGAACTGCTGAGCGACGTTTTCTCTTATGAGAGACATAAGTTCAAGTTCGACACCGAAGTAAAGCTCGTGCTGATAATATTGGTGATTGAGGCGGCGATCTTGCTATCAATTGTGTTGACCGTTTTGCAGGATAAATGGGTGTTTAATTGGTTCTATGCCATGTTTGTTGTCGGGACAGTCTTGCCACCCCTGCTGCCCACCGTCTTCGTGGTTTCAGTTGGAATATCTTGCAGACGATTGCAGAGCAAGAGGATTTCGTGCACTGAAACCTCAGCCGTCTTGGTCGCAGGGAAGGTGAAGAAGGTGTTCTTTGACAAGACCGGGACGCTAACGAAGCAAGGCCTAGAATTTCTCTCTGGCGATGACGATGAATCACATTCCTCTGAATTGAAGCGAGGACTTGCCGTGTGCCAGACATTACACTTGAGTAATGATGGCAATCTCATTGGTCCAGCCGTCGACCGTATTGGATTCGCTGCTAGTTCTGCCAAGATGGTCGACCAAAAGACAATTTGCCATGAGGGTCAAAATTACGAATACCTCAAGCGGTATGAATTCGACCACCACCGCATGACGCAGAGTGTTGTCGTGAAGCATGGTAATGAGGCAACTGTTTATGTCAAGGGTAGTCCTGAAGCAATCAGTAAGTTATGTGCCCCTTCATCTCTCCCGTCGAATTTTTCCCAAACGGCAAGGCAATCTGCTCGAGATGGGATTTATCAATTAGCAATGGCAACATCTGTATTCACAAGTCAGAAGGCCGTGAGTGAAGTGAAGCGGGACGATATCGAAAATGATCTGCAATTTGTTGGTTTCGTCAATTTTGAGAACTCTCTGAAGGAAGATTCGCCAGCTGTTATCAATGAGCTCCGCTCTGGAAATGTTGATTGTGTGATGATAACCGTAAGTGAGGTTGCTCAAATATCAATGTCCATTTTGTACCATGAACTCATGGGCCTTTTTTGATAGGGTGACAATGTTCTCACAGGTGAGTTCATCTGAGCTGCGTCGTGCCTTTTTCCGGCGTCGTCCAAACGATGATATCATGTTGATTGGTTTTCATCGTTCGTTTTGCATGCATATCATCACCTTCTTCACAATCGTGTAGGAATTCACATCGCAATTCAAGCCGGCATCATAAATCCTGATAATGATGTTGTAATTGGCAACAGTATTCAAGGGGATGGCGAAGTTAAATGGATCAATGCCTCTGATAATAACCCTGCGAAACCTAGTGAAGATGTCTCGATGGCTTTGACGGGTGAAGTGTGGGATTACCTGTTACAACATGATCCTGCGTCTGCTCTTGAATATGCGAAACGTACGAAAGTTTTCGGAAGGTGCACACCGAGTGACAAAGTGACAATCGTGTCAACCTCTGTAGAAATGGGTGAAATTGTCCTCATGTGCGGCGACGGCGGAAATGACTGCGGTGCGCTGAAGGCGGCACATGTTGGTATTGCTCTCAGCGATGCAGAAGCTAGCGTGGTAGCGCCGTTCACATCCCTCGACAAAAGTATTTTATCAGTCACTGAAGTGTGAGTGATTCTTACTAATTTGCCGAAACGTTGCTTGAGCCTGTGCCACCACTGACTCGTGATGATTCTTGGATGTGTATGTACCAGGCTGAGGGAAGGACGATGTGCAATTGCATCCGCCTTGGCTTCTTACAAGTACATGATAATGTACGGGCAAGTTGAAAGTATCAATCAAGTGGCAAACGCATACCTAAGCATTACTTTTGACGAATGGTGGTGAGTGTTAAAAGGTGATGTCAATATGTTCTCAATGACGAAGACTCACATCACTCAATGACTGTATTACAGCTGGGTATTCATGGATGGGATCTGGACAATTTCTATGGCATTCTCATTGCCACTAGCCAAGGCCGCGAAGAAGTTGTCCAAATACAGCCCAACTGCCTCCATTCTTGGTCCCCACACGCTTTCAAGTGCTTGTGGCATTCTTGCTATCAATTTCCTCTTCCTTGTCAGTTCACTTCTTCTTCTGTGGAATCAAGATTGGTTTCAATGCAGGAAGTGGGACTCAACTGATGTGAGCAACACCCTGACAATCGGCGACAACTATGAGTCATCAGTGATTTTTATTATCTCGGGCTATCAGTACATTTCCTCAGCGGCGGCATTTAACTTTGGCTATTCGTTCAGATTGAATTGGTTCCGAAACTATGTCTTCGTTTTCTTATTTGTTCTATGGACGGCATTCCAATTCAGTGCGACGCTCACTGCCTCTTGGTTTTCTTGCATTTGGCGCTTGAACTGTGACAATGACCATGTTGTTCGTTCAGTTACTAACCCCGATCCTGTCGCCATCAACAACATCTACAACACAACCGTCATGCCGATGGAGTTTCGTGGAATCCTCATTGCGCTAATGATTGCTAATCTCATCCTGATCTGTTCGTGGGATTACTTTGTGGTGAACTGGAGATTTGTGCGAGGGAGCAAGAATTCTAGCACTTCGAGCGATTCTTGCAATTCAGCATGATGTACAGCGACGTCACCAAGTCTCATTACTGCCTTGATAACATTTGTAAGAAATAAACTGTGCTTTGTTTATCTTACCGACTTTGGATCGTGAGAGTGCAATCATAGAACCGTTGGGCCCATAATTAACCACTACAACTACTTGTGGCTCAAAAAAATGAGCTTATGACGCTGCCGCCTTCCCCTCTCTTCTTCCTCTTTGATCTTTGCACGTTTCTAGTTGGAGTAGTAATAGGCTCATCGAATATTCCAGTCGCTACGCTTTCATCATTCATCGAAGGCACCTTCACAGGACTCATCACAGCATTCATTACACTCCATAAATTGAAACTTCGTTTCTCATGAGCAGAGGGTGCGTCAGATATCGAAGGGTGGTCAATGTTCTGATTCGCTCTTGCCATCGACTCCACTGCAGACATTGCGTTCTTAATATCTTCCGCTGAAACATCTCCTGTCAAGCCGGTTGGTGGAATGTAACCGTTCTTTTTAATGAAATGAAGCTGGCGGCTCATGTATTCCGCAGCAATGCGTAGCTCATCGACTCCCTTCAATGCCACAGAAAAAGCTTTCATCTCCATCATGGATCGTGACGTTTCTTCCTGAAGCTTTGACTTCAGCTCCTCTGTCTCTTTCATGTAGAGATCAAGCTGTTTGCTCAATTCCTCATTTAAACTACGAAGTCCCTCATTCTCTGCCAAGGTAATGTCAGAATGTATCTCCTTGTGTTCTCTCATGCCAAAAGTCAAATCTTCCTCCGTCACCTCTTCTTTCACAGATTTCAATTGTGCATCCTGAGTTCTTACTCGAAGTTTAAGCTTTGCTATTTCGAAGTCTTTTTGCATCCCCGCTTCAGCGAGGCGGTTCAGCTCCTCATTCTGGCGAGCCATGTCGTCAGCAGTGGGTCTACCTAAAGTTTTTGCCTCTTGCTTAGCAACATGCAGTTCAGTGCGAAGGCGCTCAATTTCGTACTGAAGCGTTGTCATGTCATCGCATGAATCCTCTTCGCCAATGGATTGTCGTGACAAGAGCCTGTCCTTATCATAGCGCATCTCTGCCATTTCCATTCGAAGCTTCGACTCACGAGCAACTGCAGTTTCAGCGCGAATCTCCTCAGCCTTTAGCCTTGTCTCTGTCGTTGCGAGTCTGGCTTTCAAATTTCCATATGAATTAGCATCTGCAGCAAATCCGGCTACGCTTGCGGCTTGCAAATTTTCTATTTCACACAGTAGATCAGCATTTTTCTTCTCGATCTCTGCGAGTTCTGCGTATTGCTCCTCCGCTGTCTTCAAAATCATCTTATTAACCTCTTTCAATTTTGCAATTTCCCTCCTCAACTTCTTTTCTGACTGGGATGTCGGTTCAGAGGACACATGCTCCAACCGCACAGAACCTTTTGCAACCAGTTCGTCTAAATTTCTACGAAGATTTTTGTTCTCCTCTCTAAGCCGGGTCACTTCTAGTTCGGAGGAGAGTGAAGTATAAACCGGTGAGTCACTGTTCGTTGTATTAGCTGCATTATTTTTGACCTGTTCAAGTGAGTCTTCCAACGATGATGAGAAGGTTGTAGGAGAAGTTTCATATGACACCTTGCTGAGTTCGCTCTTCAGCTCATGGATCACAATCTCTTGGTTACGGGAGAGGTCAAGTGCTTCGTCTAACTTGTGCTGCAGTAGTTCATCGTTTGCACACGCTAAATTTGCTTCATACAATTTTTCTTCCAATCGAGTTATTGTTTCCCGAGCTGAATTTATTTCGATTTGCAACGCCTGTGCAAGTTCAGAAGCTTCTATGGATCTTCGCTGTTCCTCTTCAGCCCTTCTTGTTGCAATAGTCAGTTCAATTTTCAGCTGTTTTACCTCGTTCTGCAAGCTACATGTCGAATCAAACTCGGCTTCTTTTACCGCCGCCAGTCGCAATTTGTCCATTTCTATCCTCATGCCCTCCAGTCTCTTTCTAAACACATCCCTTTCATGAGCTACATTTTTCAGATTCTTTGCATCGTTCCTTCGCTTCTTCAGATTGTGATACGATTGCCTTACGCGCACGGCACATTGAATAACAATGGCAGAGTTGTGCTGCAATCTGTGTTTCTCACAACTTGAGCGGGCTTTTGATCCATGATAGCGTTTTTGACACCATCGAGCTATGTCTAAAGCACCACGATATGAGACACAAGCACTGTGCATCCTATAATATCGCTGTATCCTCATGGCACTGTTATACTCGCGAGCATACTGCGCTTTTCGCACAGCAAGAATCCCACGCACCCAACATTGTAGTTGTAGATTAGCTTCACAATACTCTCTATAGGTGCGTTCAAAGATGTATCCTCGTGCGACTGCCTGCACTTTAATAGCGGCGGTGGTCATGTTGTTCTTGCGCATTTTTTCAAGCATGTCAAATGCCCGACGTCTTAGGAACACCATTGTTTTTCCTACTTGAATCCCTAGAGATAATAAATTGTTGTTGTCTCCCCCAACCGAAGGTGAATTAACCTCAATTTTGTTTGCAATCGCATCTACCAGAACCTCCACTGGTTTCACCTTTCGCGAAGATGGCTTAAAAGCTGTCTTCATCTCACGCAGCGCTAGCGTCCTGTACCGTGATATGAATTTTGAATGAGTATAACGTTGGGGAAACCCTACTCGACTGACACGGACAGCCTCAACAACACCTGCACACCGTAACTGTTCCACAATCATTAACGGGTCGAAATTATCAGGAACCAACAAACCGTTCGGCTTCAAACAACGAACGTAGTGTGGAGATGTCAAATCAATTTTGGCTCGAAGCGAAGCCAGCTGGGTCGCAAAGTGCCCACCAACAGTGACACTCTTCTTTCCGCCGCGCGCCGACTTGGATTGCTCTGACGCAGACGAAGAGCTAATGATCATTGCAAGTTCCTTCACGAATTCGTTTGAAGACGAAAGTAAAAGGTCAGTCGCTTCATGTGGAAGTTCATCTTTATTTTTCTCAACGAATCCATCAGTGTCATACTCTACAAGACCAGCGTAGTGAAAAACTCCAAATTGTCTCGCACCCACTTGACGAAAGTTTGCCTCGAATCGCGAATTGTTGGTGAGCTTTTGATACATGTCGTCTAAAGAGGTTTGATAACCGCATAAGAATTAATCGAGCAATTCCAATGAAGACCACACACACACACACACACACATAGAATACTCACTGGCGAATGTCTTATCTGTCGTACCCGGTGCTCTACACTGATCATCCAATATGTTCAGTATCCCGTACCCCTTCTTCCATATCAAATCTAAAACATCTTGATTATCAGGAAAAGGAATGAATGACCAATTTATTCCCTCGTGCTCATATTCTTCTTGCTCTTTCTTGAGCACAAACAGATTAAATTGCTGCTGGAGCGCTTCGTTGCAGTAGTTGATACATAACTGTTCAAACGAATTCGTCTTGAAGCTTTCAAACCCAAATATATCCAGCACACCTATGAAGGAAGAATGACCACGAGATGCCCCTCTCTGCCCCCCTTCTCTTTTTGACCCGTTACTACCCTCCTGTACAGTGATACTCGAATTAATCGTCTTCACAATATAATCAAAAAGCGCACTATATGTTGCCTTCATCAATGCCTCCAACCCCTTCTCGGCCTTATCCTTCTGTACAGCTCGCGTGTAGGACTGTCCACGCGCTTCGATCTTAAAGTAGCACAAGGCTTGGTTCAAATTATCCTTCGTCACACCCAGCAATTTTAGTATTGGTTCAAGATGTTCGTTCGTAACGTCGATCTCACACTCTTCTCCCCCCTTAATTGGAAGGATCGTTAAATTGGACAAATGCAAGACAGCGCTGGCAATCATAAAGACGTGATTTTGTTGCTCCATCGAGAATCCCATGACCTCCAATGCCGACACCAAGCTGTCGTAGGTATCGGCATCGTCAACGCCATCTCGTCGACCGTACGTTCCCGAACACGAAGTGATCTTGAAATCTTCCACGGTATACTTGTCCAAGAAGAAGTGCTCCAATTCCTCTTCATTCATTCCCAGCAGAATTTCATAAAATACGTGATAATTCCTCTCTCCTTCCGCTTGACTGATCAAGCGAACTTTTTCCAGTAGGTAGGTTTCGATGGATGCTCCGACCAGCGTGCCCCTAGAATTGAATCGAATTTCGATGAATTTGCCAAAGCGCGACGAGTTATCATTCCGAACGGTTCGGGCATTTCCAAAAGATTCGAGGATGGGATTCGACTGCAAGACTTGTTGCTCGATGCCCACGCTGCTGTTCGTGGAAATGTCCGAGAGGCGACGGATTACGGATCCATTATCATTATTGTTGTTACTCGGTCTCTTCCTGGAGGAGAGGAAATTATTGGATTGTTTCGACTGGTCCGAGGCAGTATTTGTTGCTAACAATAATTTCTTTGCCTCGGCACGTCGTTCCGATAATGCCGCCAGGTATTTCATGATGAATTTGGTTGTCACTGTTTTGCCCGCGCCAGACTCTCCACTAACGAGGATGGACTGATCGCACGACATATTTCTGCTACTTCTCTCGACATCCATTTTGAGCATCATGCTGCGATAGGTGGCATCTGCCAATGCATACACGTGGGGAGGCAATGATGATGATGTTGTCATTGTGCCTTCGTCGGTGTTGGTGGTGTTGTCCTTGCCGCCGCTCTTACTTTTCTGTCTCCCACCATCCTCTTCGTCTCCAATTTTTTTCGGTTTCGTAGTATTGCTTTCTTCTCCGGTCCCCCCCAGGAGCATCTGTGCTTCTCCTCGTTCCCAATATTGTCTCATGATTTTCTCCGAATATAAAGTACTGCAGCTCTTGAAGGGATTTAAAGCAATCAGTATGGGGCCCGTGTTTGTGTATATCTTATCCCTCTCGTACCGTTTGCGCAAACAGTGCAGTACCGCCGGTTCGTGGAGGTGAGTAAGTGTGATTAAATCATCGGGATAACCGTGACCTGTCCCATCGATAGTATCTAGACCACCAGCATTACGCTCATCATCATCGTCATCATCATCATCATCTCCATGATGATTTTGTAGTAGTACCTTACCATCTTTAATAGCCTGTTTAGGAATGACTACTTGATTTCGGTAATAAGCGTTTTCGATATCATCGACTTGAATTGTCACGTCTGAATTTCCATCCAGCATGCCACTATCATCATGGGACTGCTTCCCTCCTATAATACTGTTGGAATTGTTCGAATTATCAACAATTATGGCAGAAGTCCATCCCCAATCGACTGTGCGAGGAGATGAAGAAGTGAAGTCTTGATCAAATCCACCTTCGTTGTATGTTATTGATCCATGCATCCCAAGACGGGACGACTTTATGGAGTTTGGATGAAGGATGGCATCGATGATGGAGGTGCTCACCCATACTTTGGTCGGGTCGGCCATGGTAATAACATGCAATATCGGCAATAGCAAATAATACTACCTACTACTGGTGCGAATGTGGGAGAGGAATGTCTTCCGTGCCCAAAAAATAATACCTATTCAACGTTCATGGTCACAAAATTATTTGGTCATTCAAAAATTGAGTCTTTTGGGTCATTGTCTGTTCGTCTCCCGCCATCCGACGCCGCTAAAAAAAAAATTGGATGAGTGACGTTCGGCTCCAACAATGAAATGATGATGATATGATTTTCAATTTTCACCATTTCAGTATTTTCATTGAATAACACGACAAGGTNTTAGACACGTTCGGCTCTCACCATTTCATTATTCATTATTTTCATTGAACAACATGAAAAGGTATTAATATCATGGCAGCTCCCACTCCACCAAAAGTTCCAATCCAGATTCTCTTTCGCTCCAAGGAAGTGGTGGAACTCTTTACACTCCCAGATACTTCATTATTGTCAGCAGCAGCAGCTTTAGCGACTTCGGACACAGCGAACAAAATGAGGGGTGGTGGCGGTGGAGGTGTCACCTTGTACAAAGGGAAAACTACCTTTCACGTATTGAATCCTAATGGAAAGTATGCCTACCTCCACGATGCCGATGTAGGATTGATCAAGTGCGATTTATCAGTAAATAGCAGTATCACTTGCACTCGCAATGCAGACATTACAGCCACATCATTTATTCCAGATAGCAAATCCGTCCAACTTGCCAAATGCTCTCCCCGTGGCACATACCTCCTCACGTGGGCCAAACCAAGCAGCAGCAACAACAGCAAAAACAACAACAACAACAACAGTAACAGCATTGTTGAAAATCTTCGAATACACGATGCAATATCCGGAAAATTTCTTCACGGATTCAGCTGCAAAAAGGCCACACTCTCCACATTGCAATGGACACATGACGAATCATTAGTGTTTCATCTAGTATCCAATGAAGTGCATATCTACACCGCAAATAATGATGATGATGCCTTTCAGCGGGTGGGCAAGATTCGTTGTCCAAATATTGCATCCTTCTCGCTTCCTTCCGTCAAGGGCTTTTCTGTCAATTCTACTGCTACTACAGCTAAAGAATTAAATAATCAGGAAGAGCAGAAAAAATATCTACTGACCACCTTTGTGTCGGGAAGTAAGGGCAAACCGGCACGTGTCGATTTATTGCGTTATCCCGATCGAATGGGCGTGGAATCATCTATTACTACTACTACTAGCAGCCTCTCCTCCACAAACAACGAAAAGTTGGAGAGTTCGTCGATGATCCCATCTGCTTCTTCTTCTTCTACTTCTTCTTCTTCCGGGCCAGGTCTTGCCTCCAAATCACTCTTTGATGCCGAAGAAGTCACTGTCCAGTGGAGTCCCCGTGCCGATGCGGCATTAGTGCTAACACAAACGGTAGTGGATGCCACTGGGGAATCGTACTACGGTTCCTCCCACTTATTCTTATTGTTGGAAAACGATCCGAAGCGTCCTGGATACGGTAGTGCAATATCGGTCACGTTGCCCGCGGAGGCTACCAAGTCGGTGCACGGATCGATACCCATCTTATGTGCGAATTGGGTACCCAATCCGACGATTGTTGGACCTGTACCCTTCGGCGTGATATCGGGGAGCATGCCGCCTATGGCATCGTTGCATCACGGCATCACCGCCGAACCTACATTTCTATTCGGCAGAGCACATCGCAATACCATGGATATATCGCCACATGGACGATTTATAGTGTGTGGCGGATATGGCAATCTGGCAGGCGGGATGGACTTTTGGGATAGAAATAAGGGGAAGCTCGTACCACGACGGGTTGTATTACCCTCGTCGACATCGACAAGCTCCACCACTTCCGAGGCTGCTATGCGTTACGTGACAATCAAGGAGGCAACCGAATTAAGTATCACCTCCCAAAATCCCGCGGTGGGTCATCAATGGAGTCCAGACAGTCGGACCTATCTCGTGAGCACCACCAGTCCCCGCATGAATGTAGATAATGGTGTACATATTTATCGGTATGATGGAAGTTTAGTCGACGAAACGAGATTGCCATGGGACAATGCAGCGTATCGACCGGACAAGTTACTGTGCGCCGAGTACATTCCTGCTCCATTCCCATCAGCCGATGATGATGAGAAAGGTGGCGACACGACCAAGGAGTTTTACTACTATCCTGACCGACCGCAGTCTCCGCCTCCCAGGGGAAGTGAGGAGGTGACAGGGGAGGCGGCCAAGTTGGCGTTGGCCGCACTAGCATCTCATATGAGTCGAACCAGTAACGGGAAGGGCAGTACTAGTGGAAGAGGTCCAAGTGCAGCGTCGTACGTTCCACCCGGAGCTCGTAAGGCAGGCACTGCTGGTGCACGCAAAGGCACCGCAGGCAGAATCGGTGGAACCCTTGCAGAGCGAATGCGACAAGAGCGTGAGGATGTAACCTCGAATGTTACAGGCATCAAAGTTACGAAACGCACCGGACCAGTCGGGTCATCGAGCGTTACTTCTGCCGCGTCCGGAGCAAGAGCGGTATCAGAGGCGGCGGGGGAGAAGAGCAAATCGGCACTCCGACGGAAGAAGCAAAATTTGGCAAAAGAGAAGGCCGAACGAGAGGCAGCTGAGGCCGAGCAACGCAAGAAAGACGAGGAGAGGGCACGTACCGAGGCAAATAAGGCTGATCCGGAGAAACGAGCGAAAAAGATTAAAAAGATTCTGAAGCAAATCGACGACATCAAGGCAAAGGTATCGAGCGGATGCGATTTGAATGATGACCAGAGGAAAAAGATTGAAAGCGAAGACGAGCTTTTGAAGGAGCTAGCATCTTTGGGCATATAACTTATTTCAACCATGTAGCCTGTTGGAACTGAAATTGTCTCTGCATGACCCCACTATTACGATAACGCTTAATGTCAAACCACAATGGACATGTAATGCTACAAACTTTCTTTCGTCTCAAGTACCATCATCCAGTCAACAACGGCTCGAAGTCGTCATTCAAGCAATGTACAATCTTTCTCCGAAGTAAGTTCCATCGCTCCTTGCGCACTATGACAGAGGTCAAATCGCGAAAGTGATCAACCATTCCAACAGCAGATACAATTTGTGAACCAATTTCAAAGGATAACAAATCGCCCTTGAGAGCATGCAACTTTTCCCATATATGTTCCCAATTATCCTCCACTTCTGTTGAGAACATTTCATCGATTTCATGGACTGTTTGGAAAATTTCGGTTGGCGTTGCTTTTATGACATGGAATGATGAGACGGAGTCAAATGATTCTGTGCGTGGGCGGCCGGAGCGAGACCCATCCTCGTCAATCAATGCGGGGCATCTTGAAACCCAGAATGGTTTTATCTTGTCAAGCACCTCCCCCTTCTTGATAGGGGCTTTCGGTATGAACCCATGGGCTCGAGCTTTATAAAGTGCAACATCACTCAAGGAATCATTCGCTGATCGAATAAGCGCGACTAGCCTTTTTTCTTGTTCAGGTGATAGACGGGATCGAATGGTTTCTACCATCTGTGATCCTGACATGGTCAAATGCTTTGATGTACCGTCCATCACATCTAAATTTTCATCTGCAATTAGTAGAACATGATCCACCTCATTTCCGTCAAAGAAGTCGACAACGTAGTCGACAAAATTCATGATTTCGCTAGTGTTTTGTCCAAATATTTTGATTCGATCACTTGGAATACCTGCAAATTCAAAGAGTTTCCCAAGAAGCTTCATTTGAACCTTTGCATCATCAATGGCTATTCCCCAAGTACCCTCTGGAAGAGAAAATTTGTTTACATCATTTTCTCCGACATTCAGGAGCTCCTCTTTCCGCGAATTCATGGACTTTGCGGGAAAAGTCAGTGAAAACTCCGTTCTCAATTCATTAAACTTGATCGAACAGTCGCCTTTCAGAATACGTGCTCCTTTTCGGAGTACCCTGATGCAATGAAGAAACGTCAGATTATTCTCTATCAAAAAAGCCGGTAATAAACTGAAAATCCTCACCATGCACTAGTTGCCGATTGGACAGTTGTCGGTGTAAGTCCACTTGCTTCCTCGCTCAATACTTCGTGCAGGTGAAAGCCCTTCTTAAAAACTAATACTTCTGCTGCAGAACCCATGGCAACGAGCCTGTCGTGAAATTCGCCTGGTAGATTGACGACATTAATTTGAACGTTCTGTTTCTCTTTATCATAACGAATCTGCGTCAGCACTGGTCCGCCAGGTTTCCCAAACTTACGAGCATTGTTGACTGCTTGTCTATGCAAATAACGAAGTAGTCTTGGATCAGTATTGATCACGGGGAAAGGAGAGGGCTGAGCGTCGATCGAAAACCGAGAATTGTTATTATCCCCCACCACAATAGAATGAACTACTTCATCAGTATTCTCAGTCAACAATAAGGGCAAGTATGTTTTTTCAATTTGAGGACGATAAATGCCATGAACAAGATCGCGCGTCATAGCCTCGACGAGGATAGTGTCAAGGGTATCATGAAGGCACTTTCCCAAGTCACTCATGCATTGGAAAACATGCTGGAATGATTTGTTATCATCCGAAACAATCCCGACATCTCCATTTTCATTAAAGGACTTTAGGAGCTGATCTTTGTGCGCTTCACATAGGCTTTCGTACAGCCCAATAGCCGACAATAGGCAATTTTTCACTTCATGTCTCGTGAAATGATTGGCTTCTTCATCTTTCAAACGTGTTGTCGTCTCAAGTAGAACCTGCTTCTCAGCCTCGAACGCACGAATACGTTCGGTAACATCTCTCACTATCACAATTAAGGAATTTTCATCAAGACGGCTTACTTTCGCTTCAACACGAATGGAGATCTTGCTCTTGCGATGTACTCCAGCAAGGTTATCCCACTGAAGATTGTGAGTGAACTCACGTTCTGGCGTCTCGCTGGTCCAGGCCTTTATTAAAATATCAGATACGGCGGCCATCCTGGACAATACATTTTCTTCCTCGATCAAATCTCCTGTTATAGTGTCATTGAGGGAGAATCCAGTCTCTTGGGCGTGAATAATCATTTCCAGCTTCATAGAGGGGGCATTCTGCTCCCAATGCTTGAATGCATTTTCTGTAATTTGATACAATATTGACTTTCTTCGAGTAGAACTGCTCTCCTGCTCTTTGGACAATTTCTCGCGTTCATTATCCTCCATGCCCAAACAGAAGAAGGCTGGACTGAGCAAAATCGAAGCACCCGAATTTCGACCTGCCCGAACGGAGATAGCAATCATATCCGTCGAGCTTTCCCAGACCGTGGCCAATAATTGATGAAGTTCCTTCATCCGTCGCTCCATCCTAGCATAGGGATCAAATATCGCCGAGTGTACCTCCAAGATGACTTGTAAGAATAATACCTTCGACAACACATCGAAGAAACACTCGCACATCATATTGGCTGCAGGGTTACGAAGGAATGATTCCTCGGGGGCAATATTTGGCCCTATGACCGACGAAGCGAAGAATAATCCCACGATAATACTCCACACCATCGTGGTTACCGATCGTAGTCGCAATGCAATCTTGGCCGAATTATACCGTTCTTTCTCCTCAATCGTTGCCCCCTCCCGCAACGACGGTGGTATCTCTCTTTTCCGTTGTCTCATTCTTGAATAATTCGTCAAATACAAGCAGCATGAAACGATTATACAAGCCATCCAGGAACGAAATCCGGGACAGAATGGAAAGCATAATCCCAAGAATACCGCCCCACCCTGCATTGCTGCATGTTTGTACTTGGATAGTAAATACCCCTCGGGAGGATAATTCCCAGAGTAATACATGTCCGACCCCTCCATCATAAATGTCATGTACGCCGCGCACGGACACCACTCGCACCATCGCAATACATGCACCCGCGTTCCCAAGACAGGATCCAATAGCAGAGGTGTGGGGAAGAATGCCAGTAGAGTGTCCGTCAAGAGGGCAATAATCTGTACAGTCAATCCACCAATAAATACTCCACTGATATTCATCTTCTTGCCTCGATCGATGAGTTGTCCCCTCATCTGTATAAGACGCGACACCATCGACAAGGCAATCAATGCCATGGCCATCGTCGCGCTATTCTGTTCGACGCCCTCCAGTCGCACAATTTGTTCCGGGGGCACTAGCCAATAAACACCAACTACGAGCGTGGTGTAGGTCCCAAATGCCCAAAGGGCAGCATACCGAAAGCGTCGATCGATGGTCGAGATGGCTTGGGTGTGGCTTTTGGATCCGCGCGAGGGACGCATCGCCCCGCCGATTAGGGAGTCAATCGTTGTTGGCATGGTGATGTTGGTTCGAGACTGAGAGAGAACGGGCAAGACCCAAGACCGAGAAAAGCAGACGAACCGAAATTAGAGAGAGGACGAGCTGGCTCTCAATTAGATAATGGTGCTCGGGTGGAAGAAAGAGGCTAGCTCTGGGTGAATGATTTGGACAACACGGGCATGGATTCTGCAAGGAGAAAGAAGTAGTTCAGTAGTTCACCATCACCGTCATTCATTGGAGCATTCCCATATATCTCCGCGCTCACAAATTTGTGAATTTACATTCACATATTTCGTAGATAGGTAGGTAATTTGTGATTTTTTTGTGAATTTGTGAATTTTTTGTGAAAGTTTACAAAGAGCCTCGGCCGCGTCTTTGTAAACTTTTACAAAAAATTCACAAAACAGTTTACATATCTACGAGTTGGAATCTGTACCTTTGTACCAGACCTAAAGATCAAATTTTGGCGACTCCGTCAATCATCTTTCGGCATTCTTGATCATCTTTCGAGATCTTTCGGCACTGAATCCGATCGTCGTCCTACCATCATCGGCCTCCTTCCTAGTTGTTTTCATTGGCATCTCATATCGTCATGCCTCCCCGAAACGTCAACTGGCGCATCCCTGAGCTCCGAAACCTGGTTCGCCTAGTTGGCCAGAAAATGCCCAACAACGAGGAGAAGTGGGAGCAAGTCCAGGAATTGCATAACCTGGCATTTCCAAACAATCGCTCTGTCACTGCGCTGCAAAATAAATTTAAAGACCTTTACCGAACAAAGATGCCAACAGGTGATCCAAATATCCCTGATTACATCAAGCGCGCGAAGGAAATCCATCAGGATTTCATTGAGAGAACTGATGGGTCAGTGGGTGCCGCCGCCGACGATGATGCCAACAATGAAAATGAAGAGGTAGAGGATGACAACGATGAGCTGGCAACTTATTTTGACGTTGCAGAAACCAAACAATTTATCGTACCCTCCCTGACACGACCTTTGTCCAGGGTCAGCAATAATAATGATACTGCTGCTGCTGATGCTGCTGCTGATGCTGCTGTTGCTGATGCTGCTGCTGTTGCTGATTTTGCTGATGCTGCTGATGCACCTACTGCGCCTTCTGCTGCTGCTGCTGCCACTACTACTGCTGCTGCTGCTGCTGGTGTGGGTACGAATGCTGCTGGGTCAACCGCCGCTACAACTATGACAAAGCAAC
The DNA here is from genome assembly GCA_036939735.1 of Discostella stelligera. NCBI lineage: Eukaryota > Bacillariophyta > Thalassiosirophyceae > Thalassiosirales > Thalassiosiraceae > Discostella > Discostella stelligera. The sequence continues at coordinate 2,045 of JALLBB010000174.1, read as the reverse complement.
CAAGAGCTTCCCCCCCTGGTTCCGCATCCAAGTTTGTTAAGCAGATGAATGCAACGGGAAAAAAGCACGCTACTGCCGAGGGCCATTGCATGAATGTGCAGAGTGCGATGCTGATGATGATGATGCAACAAACCCAGGATCGCACAATTCAACAACAATGGAAAGAAGAGGATCGTCAGAGGAGGATCGAAAGGGAAGCCCTCGATGAGAAGAGGAGATTGGAAAGGGAGGAGGTAGCGAAGCTAGAGCAAGAGGAGAGGATGGAAATGTTTTGGCTCAATCTACAGCAACAAGCAATGGCCCAACAGGCGAATCAACAAATGATGACCATGATGATGACGATGATGACAGGTAGTGTGATGGGAAACATGAAGCGACGCAACAACGATGATGATGGAAATGATTCGATGATGACGGCGAGGGTAGTGATGGCAAATAAGTATAATCATGTGGGGAAATTAATGCAGTAATAATTTAAATAAAATATTAAATGTAATATCAAACACTTTTTAACTTAGGTAGTTATTGGGGTCCTGAATTAAATTTGCCATGTACACATTTTTTATTTGATTAATTCCCACTAAGCGAGCTCGAAAATTGTAGAGCAATATCATCATCTTCATCATGATCCTTCGCTCTCCTCTTTCTTCGTACACTAACCGATCCAACATGCGCGGGAACGAACTCTGCAATGCCCGCATTCCCCATTCGGCCGCTTGACGCATTGATGTTGCTGCGCGCTTTACTCGGATACTGTTTATTATTTCTTCCTCCGTATCTCCCTCTCCAATATCGATTTGTTGCGATGACTTGAGGAGATATGGCGCATTCTTCACTCTGAAAGCAGAATCGACAGTACAAATTCCACCAGTTTCATTGTAAACTTGTTCTAATTTGTCATATATTCCCCCTAGTTTGCAAACACTGCTGTCATGTTGTGCACCTGGGACATTAAAAAATGTCATGGGTATCGTTCCGTCAGGACAGAAACACATCACAGCAGTAACAAAGTGATCATGTTTCCATCCATTATAAAATAATGCCTGTTGTTGTGTGCTGCTGGCCTGTTGAATACGTAATTTTAATCCATCCATGGTTGCCCAAACATCGCTCAGAACGGGATATTGTTGCGCTATTGCAGCCTTGTACTCCTCAATCGTTTCCGCCGATGGAATCTTCACCATTGCATGTTCATCATCCTTTAATATCTGGACAACAATACGGCGTCCAAATCGGAGGTACTCACATAGATTGGTCATCGACAGACCAAAATTCATCTGCAAATTATAAAGCGACCCCCTCGTACGAGTCCAAACTAATACAAGGCCCAAGCAGTCAATTGCGTTGATTCTCCGGCGTCGCCCCCTGTTCACTCGTCTTGTTACACGTCCATTGAAAGGAGTATAATTTTCGAAGTACCAGGTGAATTTGTTCACTAAGTACTCGAATGCGTGATAGCTTAGGCCTGTAACAGTAATAAGTGCTTGGTTATTGTAAGAATGATACAACTTACGCCATGGAGATGCATTAGCGTCAAGGAGAGATACACGTGGTATTTTACGCTGTCGAAGCTGCCGCCCCTCAGGGCCGAGGGCACGATGAAAAAGCTTCTTGTACCGCGAGTGTTTTCTTTCCTCTCTCGCCTTCTCCTCTTCTTCGAGAAGGAGTGCAATAATCACTGGCCACCAGTAGTTCATGACACGATGGTGACAATGTTGTGGACGGATGGCCGGCGGGGGAGGGGGGAGTTGATTAGCGATGAAAGTCCCTTTTGTGATTTTGATATATGGGAACCCATTTTTGAAAATTCACAAATTTGTGAATCTTTTGTGAACTCACAAATTTGTGAGCGCGGAGATATGGGAATGCTCCATTGTCCTTTCCTTTCTTATTTTCTCTTCAGCTTTGCTGGGATGGGGGGTGTTAGTCTGTCTGTCCCAGCTACCTAGCTGCTTGTAGAGCCATCATATCATAGAAAAGATTACAAGTTTGTCTGTCTGTCTGTCCAGTATCAAAATAATGCTGCGCCGTATCCCAGATGCAAA
>JALLBB010000173.1:0-21323 GCA_036939735.1 Discostella stelligera | reverse complement strand
TCGCTGCCATCCTACGCCACCGTCGCCGTCAGTTGTTATCGCCGTCGCTGCCGTCGCTGCCATCGTAGCCGCCGCCACCGTCGCCGTCGCCGTCAGCTGTTATTGCCGTCGCCGCCATTGTACGCTGCCGCCACCGCCGCCACCGTCAGTTGCTATCGCCATCACCGCCGTCGCTGCCATCCTACGCCACCGTCGCCGTCAGTTGTTATCGCCGTCGCTGCCGTCACTGCAATTGTACGCCGCCGCCACCGTCAGTTGTTATCGCCATCACCGCCGTCGTACACTGCTACCATCACCGACGCTGTACGCTGCCATGGTCATCATCCCTCCTCCTCTGTAGTAGGAGCATCCTACTCCATCTGCGCTATCCCTCTCTCTCTCTCACTCTCCACTCCTCTTTTTAATCCAGTGATGCCATACTTTAGGAGACGTAATGTACCTATAGAAATATGGCATCACTGGATTTAAGAGAGAAGTGGGCAGTGGGGAGAGATGGTAAAGATCAGGTGAGAGAGAATACCCCCTTGCCCGACCATCCATCCAATGCCGCTGCCGACGCTGACTCTGAGGTTGATGCCGATGCCGCCAGCATTGCAGATGACAACAATGCCACCAGCAAACTAAATGCCAACATTGATAGTTCGAATTAAAATGGCATTTGGTCGACTGACTACAAAATGGAGGTGCCTGCGTAATGCATTGAGGTATTCGACTCCACGAAATGCAAGTTATTATTGTTTGCATGAAGCTACACAATTTTTGTATCTGAATGAAGCAGTACAATGATCCTGATTACAGTCCATTCAAGGATAGAATTGATTCGATTGATGAAGGTAATGGATCATCAGGTAAGGGATTTTACCCAACTGTCTCTGAAAAAGATGATGGCTACACTGCTGATGACGACAATGATGGTGATGCTGTTAATGTCTCTGCACAATATCCTTCCTTGAAAAGGGACCTCTCTTGTCATGATGACCGTGTCAATGCAATCAGTGACAGAAATATGCGTAATGTGAAGCGTCGCACATCGCCTGACTAGGAGTAGAAAATGATCAACATCAATGATGACAACTAACGACGACACNTCAATCACAATCATTGAGATGATTTGAGATACTATTGCAAACTGCACATGATTAAATGATCTGAACATGAAAGAAAAGTCACAACTTATGGGTGATAAAACAATGGAATGTAGCGAACAATGTTTTGAGTGTGTCAAGTATTGCATTCACTCTATCTCATGCGCATGATAGACTCCATAGACTCCGTCATGAAAAGTCGAGTAGCAGCGATGATTTCGTCCGTCACTTGTATATCCCTCTCCCCCGTCCACAATTTGTCTCGTGGATCGCCTCGACCACTGGCATTCGACTTCATGGAAAGAATTCCGCTCACGCGATCTCTCACTCCTTCGGGATCAGTATCAACCTCTTCCTGCATCCCGAAATAGGGCAGTACAACATTGACAATGGTATCCACATTCTCTGCTACGTCAATCTCGTACGAAAGGAGCATGCCCGTCCCACTCTTAGCGTGTTCTTGCATTGCAGTCTCGACAAATGTGGATAGGTACAAGGCACACATTTCATGATGGGACAATTCTTCGACATTAATCTTGTATTCGTAGGACTTTTTCGATAGGGCCCGAGAGGGATTGCGTTTCGACTTGATGCACGCCTTCTTGCGCGATGGCTCCATAGTCTTGGCCAATGCATGTTCCGCAGTACTACGGTAGACGAATGCCCATTTGGCTTGTGGGTAAAGCTCGCGCATCGTCCCCAAGTATGCCGAGGATGCACTCGATAGCTTGATAAACATCATGCGTTGTTGGACCGTGGAGTCGTCATCATCTTCAATAGGCGAAGGGGGTATTCGAGATAGCAATGTTATAATATCTCGAATGAGACGTTGCTGCTTGCGAATGGAGCAATTCGTCGACAAATGTCGATTGCGGATGGTATCGCACGCCGACAACGCATCTCGAACGGCGGCGTGTTCGGATATAACAAGGTTGGAATCGAATGTAGCCATGACATTTGAAATGAGTCCCGCCCCTGAATATCCCTGGTGAAACAGCATGCCGGACAATGGAACGTGGCGCACCGACCGCTTGCCCTCTCGAGCGGGGGGCGAATTGTCATGGGCACGAACGGCCTGCATGACCTCCGTCAGTGGAATGGTGTAACGATGCTCGCGGCAATGTTCCGACTCGGACATGATGGAAGTCACCGTGGGATATGCCGATGGATCGTTTCTATTGTTCGAGGGACGAAATATGCAAAATTCCCCGTCGACGTTCGCGTAGTAATCTCCTTCGGAGTCATTCTCATCGTCGCGGCCATCGAATTCGGGCTCGCCGCTGCCGCCGTCGTCCACTGTGGCAAAACTGGAGGGTGAATATCGAATAGCCGCAAGAACGAGTTCTCCACTCAAAATCATCGACATGCGATCGCGATGTGCGTGTGGATCTGGTGTGAATTGCATGGCGATGAGTGACTCCGACTCCCATTGCTGTTGTTGTTGCGTTGGAGATGCCAAGCCGAAATGATTTGATTGTGGTGGTGGCTCCTCGTCGTCATAAACTCTACTGAGCGTTCGAGATGAAACGTGGCGGCCGGAGGTGGTGGTTAGGCATTGATTTGCCGCTAGGAGGAATAGGCTAAGAGATATTAAACGATGATGGCTCGGTGAATGCATTATAGTCGTCCGCAATAATGGCGTAATGTAATCTGTAATCTTGCGTGGCTTTTTTGTGATCGTAGAGATAGTAGAAAGAACTGACTGTGCGTGTGTTGCTGGCTGTTGCTTTGGTGGTCATTTTTGGTTCTTCCAGATGATCATGTCGCATTTTTTTCATTCACGGGGTTTCTAAAGACGATCTTTGAGACACAAGTCTCATGGGAGAAGACAGTGGACGACTTCCTTGACGACTCGACTACACTACGCCCGCCTGTCGTCCACACAGTCGATCGATCGCCGCTCGCTCCTCCATCATCATTCTCTACACGATATCTCTATCTCTATCCTTCGGCTCCCCCCCCAGACATCATAGACTGAACAACTCTCTGATTGCAATTAATCCGCAATTTTTGATTTGAGTTAATTGAGCGGGAGGATGCAACGGGAGGTTTCGTTTCTGTGGAATATTATAACATAATAAAATAGCAACCGCCATGTCCGACGCCGCCGACTTCCGCGCCATCCTCAATCTAACCGACATGTCGGCGCCGGCCATCCAAGCCTCCTCGCGAGCCATGATGCGATTTTACGACAAGCCGGGCGGGGCCAACGTGGCCGTCTCCGAATGGCGATCGGTCCTCCAGACGGCCACCACGTCGCAATACCTTCCACTGCTCTATGTGGCCAATGAGGTATTGCAGACATCGAAGCGGAACAGGGGGAATAAATTTTTAGAGGCCTTTAGTCCAGTGTTGGGTAGCAGTTTGCAATACATTTGTGGGAGGGATGGATCGGCGGTCGAGAAGGTGCGACGAACGGTTAAAATTTGGGGAGATCGACACGTCTTCTCCATGAGATATGTCATGGATGTTTTGGACGGGCTGGAACAATTTAGGGAGGGGCGAAATAATGCTACAAGCAAGGGAATGGCGACGGCATCGTCCTCGTCGAAAGTGGCAGTACCCACAATTTCATCCACCGCAACAAAAGCAGCATCGCTGTCGCCGGTAAAACAGATGAAGTCCCCCTCTGTTTCAGTAACGACGGACTCGGATGATGATCATAACTACGACGATGACAATGTGTTTGGGTCGGGCGAAGGGGACGGACAAAAATTACTAGACATTAGCATCGATGCAACGGCTCTCTCCGCGGCTTCGACGGTGCAGCAACCTCCTCGGGAATTCGGCGCTGGGGCAAAGCGACGGCGTTCAAATACGGAGGCGGCGACGAAGGCAAACGCCTCATCCCCTGCAGCACCGCAATCTACCTTAACGAATACCACAGGGGGTGGTGCACCCATCGTTAAAAAGCCAAAGGCATTATCCAGTCAAAACTTTTTTGACCTTTTCCAGTCGCTTGCTACTCTCGATGAACGATACAAATCAACCATCAATTACATTCAATCCATTCCACCTTCCTACCTCGACGATGGTGAATCTGGTGGCATCGATGACCTCGTAGGAGATGAATTAACCGACATGTACAAGAAGGTATGTCAGACACAACGCAATATTCGGAAGGAACGTCGAGCCATGTATTCCGTGGCAGTGCAGCGACGTGAGTTGGAGAAGGAGGCCAAACGTTACGTCTCTTGGTTGAAGAACCTGGCCAAAGTCGATGATGAGGATGTTGCTTTTGTGAATAAGTTGGAAAAGAAATTGGATGTGCTGTCTGTTTGTTATGGTAAGGTGTTGATGTTTTGTTATTTTTCCTTATCCACTACTTTGTCAGGATCTAATGCAGTTATTGTTCACACCTATTTCCTTTCACTTTATCTTTCAGACGAAGCCAAGTCGTCACGGGACAAGCGTCGTGCCGATGAAGCCCGAAAGCGTGCTGAAGCCCACGAGGCAGAACTTCGACGGGCCGAGGAGGAGGAACGCCGGCGCATCCTTGATGATGCAAAAATGGAAGCCGAGGCTAAGCCCGGCATGGTTTGGAATAAAGAGAAGAGAGAGTACGAGTATCTCCATGCTACCACGGAGGAGTCTTGGAGAGACTAGAGTCGGAATGCATGGTTCATTAGTTCCAAAAATTGTGCAAACGATGTTTCGTCGGCGTCATACAGTTCATTTAACTATTTCTATTGCGTGAATGAAAATAAGAGAATTGAATCATTACAACAAGAGATGATCCCTTTTTCATTATCATTGTTCTGTGAAACGAAATTATTTGAAGGGCCACCATCAAAATCGGGTGATGAGTTTCGTTTTTCATTCCCATGCAAAATGAGTTGATGAACAAAGCTGAGCCGCACGTTGGGGCAACGAAGACGGGTTTTATCGCCCCTTTATTATTTCAAGATTCCGTGTGATCCGATTGGTAACACATCGTGGATGGAGGTTGTAATACGAGGTTTGCGTGTTATAAATATAATGTAGTGATGTTACTCCTAACAAAACCCAGTATTCATTACAAAGATCACACATAATTCCGCCACAAAAAGTTCCGCACTCCTAATCCAATGCACCTACATTATTCATTTGGTCTTCTTCATTTCTTTGACCTCTTCTCCAATGAGAGGGAGGACGCTAAAAATGGCATCGTAAGTCTTCCTTTTCAATTCCTCCTTTTCCATTCCAACTTTGACCTGAATGGGTTCATGAACAGTCAACACCACATTGTCCACAGTTCCACCCCACAATAGACACAACGGATACATGCTATTCCAGCAACTGAGAGGAATGTCGATCGAAATTGGAATGAGCTGGCTTTGATTCTCCAATGCTACTCTGTATGCCCCATCTTTAAACGGTAAGCGTACGGCCATTCGTCTTGTTCCTTGAGGGAAGAAGAACATTGGCAAGCCCGATTGAATGGCAATCTTAGATTGCTCATACAAATTGGTTACGGACTTCTTGTTCTTTCCCGTTCGTTGAATAAATACGTGTTGACCAAGAGTCATAATTAGTCCAACACCCGGGAGGTAACGAACACTCTGTTTGGAAATCCATTTAAACCGTCTCCCCAAGAAGTATACCACTGCGAGATCCACTTGCGAGGCATGGTTGGCAACATATACCGGTGCCGGACAAGATCCGTCCTCCGTGGGTAAGTTCTTCCCTCCCCTTACTTCTACCTTGGGACTCACAAAGCAAAGGTAGCAAATCTTAGCCGTAACCCTTTCCACAACATGAGCTTCGTATTGGCAATCAAATCCGAGAAATTTCCCCACGATGAACTTTGGAAGAAGTATTATCCCTCCAACTAAGGTGAACGCCATCCATAGAGTATTGAATAGAAACACTTTCAGAAGACCAAAGAGGGAAATGGATGGGAGCAGATCCGACTTCCATATCCGCCGTTCCTGGAAGACCGACAAAATCGGCAGAACTAGTACGGATGCGCAGTATAAAAAGAACGCATGGGTTGTTGCTGATACGAATAGATCCAATGATGTATGCGTTGGAAACATGGATGAATGAGCGTGCCAGACTCCCCAAGCCCCAATGCGGTGCCAGAGCCGGTGATAGTACTACTCGTGGAATATGATAATAATATTATGGGACCTGGTATCGTAACGCAAAAATAATAACATCGGTGCTCCAGTCGGGCAAAAAGTGAATTTTGAATTTAGCTTCGTAGCCAAAATTGCCATATTTTATATTTTAGTCAATTTACAATTTACGTAGTTCTAAAAAACTAAGACTCAAGATTTTGGAATTTGGTCAAATTGCAAATTGGTTTGCAAAGAGTAGTACAGTAGTAGGTCCGGGGTTCCCAATTTGGATGTAATTTCTATGAGAGAATCTTTGGCAAGAACTGCAGCATTGAAGAAGTGTTGTCTGATCGCTGACACTGACAACGAGGAGAAAATGCAGAATAAACCTCACTTCACCATATCGTTGAAATGCAGAGATGAAGATCAAACATTGATCTTGATTAACCTGCCAATTCCCACTCACCATACCAACAAATAATTGCATTGCAAATTGCAAGATGCCGCCTCGTCTTGCTCAAAAGGAAGAGGGAAAGGTTATCCCCGACTACATCCTCGACAACTGCGCAAAGTACCCCAGCAACATCTTCTTGACGCAGCCCCTGAGCGAAGGCGTCGTTCAAAATTGGACCTTTGCCGAATTCCTCTCTGAATCTAAGAAGATGGCGTCGCATATTGAAAGCCTATACCTTCCCGTTCCTAGTCAAATCACCATCATGAGTAATAATTGTGCATGGTGGCTCATGGCCGATCTTGCCATCATGTTGACAGGTCATGTCTCATGTCTCCGTTCCAGTCTTCCCCATGCTTACCGCCGAAACGACGAAATACATACTTGAGCACAATGAGGCCAAGCTATTATTTGTAGGAAAGCTTGTAGAAAAACCATGGAAGGAGATGAAACATGGAATTCCGGGGGATATGAAATGTATTGTCTTCCCTATGTGTCCTGATGGAGTGACCTATGACAAGTGCCTCATTTGTGGACCAAATTCCAGGAAGGAGTTTCGAAGAAGATCCCACTTCAGCAACTGGAACGGATGCTGAGAGTTCCTATCATCAATTGGTTTGTTAAGAAGAAAGTGATCAAGAAATTGGGATTGGATTGTGTGCAGGTGGCTGGAACTGGTAGTGCCCCAATATCTGTGGATGTTCTTTCTTGGTACCACAACTTAGGGCTTTAGTTGTGAGTTCTAATTTCTCTTCCTGTGACAAATGGTACTATTGAATCTCGATCACATACATATCACCAATCCGCATACCATTGGCAATCTCTTATGTTGCAGACTCGCATGGGACCAGACCAGGACGCGGCCGTGTAGGCTATGTTGGTGGACCTCAAGTTGGGGTACAGCAGCGCATTGCTGAGGACGGTGAGCTGCAGGTTAAGACTCCCAGCATGATGATGGGCTACTTCAAGGATGAAGAAGCTACCATAATCCATCACTTCTGATGGGTGGCTACGAACTGGAGACAAGGGCGAGATTGATGAGATAGGCCGCCTTAGGATAACTAGCCGCACGAAGGAAATTTTCAAGACGTCCAAGGGCAAGTATGTCTCTCCTGCACCGATTGAGAACGAATACATTTCTCACCCTATGATTGAATTGGCTTGTGTCGGAGGTCGTGGTCAGCCTGCCGCCCACGCGATTTTGCTTTTAGGAGAGGTAGCCAAGGAGGCTGTCGAGAAGGGTGGGAAGGATACGATCGAAATCGAGTTGATGAAACTCCTAACAAATGTTAACAAAGCATTTGATGAACACGAGCATGTACAGTTCATGGCTGTGGTAAATGAGGAGTGGGCGCCCAAAAATGGCTTTATGACTCCCACAAGCAAAATTAAGAGGGCCTAAATAGAGGATGAGTATGCTCCTATGCTGGATGAGTGTTATGCGTCAAAGAAAAAGGTCATCTGTTACAAGTGGTAATTTTTTGTGGTGGAAGTTAATACTATTGTGTTGAGTACTAAATCTAAATAGCTTGCTGATGACGGATTATTTGCAGAGATGATATTGTCATGCAATGCCATATTATAGCTTGCCCCACTCTCATGTGCACACACCGAAGGATAATGTTGGTTGGCATAATATGTATGTACATGTTCTCTTTAACCTGCATTCTTGACGAACTGCATGCAGGGAGAAAGAAAGCTGCTGGATTGAACCTCGGCCGATCATGAGTCAATTTTTATTGTAAAGTACAAATCGAAGAAATTAGCATTCAAACTTGCAAGGAAATATTTTTTCAGACGATGTTTTATCGCGATTGAGGAAAGGTAGCTTAGTCATACAAAAGGCAGGGAAAGAAAAGACGGATCTCCCTGTTACTATTCCTACCACGCTAGAGGTTTGCTCTCGCAGATATTATGATATTCTAAAGTCTATGATTGTCTATGGTTTATTCTCTATATTTTTCAGTTGAAGTTGTGACCCGACGACGTTGCCAATCTCGTCATAACTCGCGGCGACATTAGCTCATCGAAATTATCTCCAAACGAATCATCATCATTCTCGTAGGATCTAACGATCTGCTGTTGCTGTCGTCGTTCGCGTCGTTTACCAGCGGCGGTTTTTGTCCTTGATGACGCTGCTGCCGCCGCTGTTTTAGAAGGTCTTCCCACCAAGACCGAGAGGCAGCACAAGAGGCTCTTAACGGAGCATAGCCCACCCTGTTTTCGTCGTAAGCGTTCCAACTCATTTGCATCGACGGGCATATTATTATTATCACCTAGCCCATATCGCAAACTCTGACACTGATGTTTTTGAAATGTCTGCCAGTGCTCTGCCGACATGATACTATTAATAAATACTGTTGGGCTTTCTTCTCTTGACAAGTCGATCTAATCTAAAACGGGTTGAGCAAATGCGATTCCGGAGAATAATAACGCGAGGTGGCGTAAATAATAAAAAGTAAAGGAAAAAGGCACATCAAGTATTTGTCTATCGGAGAAATTCCATTGCCTGCGGGCTGCGAAAGGAGGAGAAGAGAAGTGAAAAAGAGGAAGAATGATGATGGCGAGACAGTGTGCACGCACGGTGCGTTGTGTGTTGTGTGGTATCGTAGCGATTCTGTGTAGCTCGTGTTCGTAAAAAAGGTACTCTCTAGAGAGATACTAGAGTTCTTCGCAGAGAGTGGATTTGGAGGAAAGAAGCTGAGAAGAAGGGTGGGAAAAGCTGGCTGTTTCTGCGTTCCCTTTCACGAGACATTTCTCGCGCAGTAGCGCGCAGTTCAAACACTACGATACACGTAAAAAAAATATTATCTTTGTCCACCGTGCGTGACCATGATGATGTGATATGATGTTGTGTGTTGTGACCGTGATGAAAGTGACGGATGATGTGATGATGATGATGATGGCCGCTAAGCGAAAAGAAAGCCCTGGCCCTCAGTTTTCTCAATGATTATGCATTTCAAACGAACGCTCCCGTACACAGCATCACTACTACAACACGCCGCGTCCATGTCTACCACTAGGGCCGCTTCAACACCCACAACCAAACGGGCCAAAATTCTCCTTTTTGGAGATTCCATCACGCAGCAATCCTTCTCCGCCTCCGACTCGGGATGGGGTGCTCATCTCGCCGACAGGTACCAACGTCGCGCCGACGTATTGAATCGCGGCTTCTCGGGGTACAATACCGGATGGTTCTTACGATTGGCATCGACCGACTATGGCAAGGCAGATCTATTCGATCATGACCACGTGCAACTCGTTACCATATTCTTCGGGGCGAACGATGCCTCGCATCCAACGTGGAATGAACGGCAGCATGTACCGCTACCGCAATATCAATCGAACCTGAGGGATATTGTAAAACTCACCCGGTTGAATTTCGGACCGGATGTGAAGATTATCATGATTTCGCCGCCCCCGGTGTGTCATGAGGGACGACTGCGATATCAAAAGTCGCAGTATAAAGAAAAGGCAACGGGGAAATTGGAACGAACGCTGGAACTATCCGGTCGGTATGCCCAGGGAGCGGGGGAGGTTGCGAAGGAATTGAATCTACCCTTTATTGATCTGTGGACTAAGATGCAATTTTCTTCCTCAGTGGGAGACGGGGGAGGGGAAGTTTTTGTCGAGCGGAAAGATTGGAGAACGTTCTTATCGGATGGACTGCACTTCAGCGCTGCTGGGAATAAATTCGTTGGCGAGGAGATATTACAAGTGATTGATCGGGAGTTGCCACATCTTTCGGTGCAGCCCTGTCCAGACACGGGAAATATCAACTCTTCCTCGACATGCCCATCCATTACGAGGGTTGGACCGTGGCATGATGAGATTGATCACACAAAACCGGATGAAGTATTTTGAATTGTTCAATAAATTTATGCTCTCTACTCCTATTCAAAAAATACCTCCTAAAAATCATTCATTGAGGAGGACCATCTTTCGTAGGATAAATGATATTTTCATCGGCCAATGGATTTGCATGTATGGTTACGTGCGAAATATGTGGTGGATTGATGGGGCGATGCTTATTCTTCTTCTTCGTTGCCGCCTCTCCCTCCACCTGGAGACGTTCCATTTGATCTAATACTTCCCATCCATCTAACACTCTCCCAAAAACTGTGTAGACATTGTTGAGATGCGGTTGTCGTTCGTACGTAATGAAGAACTTTGTGCGGTGTTTATGCAAGAAGGATTGTCAGAATAGGAAGCCATATCCATTCCCTTCCTCAAACTTTCATCACAACGATGACTCACCTGACTTCCATTCGTATTCATTCCCGTATTCGCCATGCTAACCTGCCCTCTTGTGTGATGAGTGTTATCGGGATGGAACTCATCCTCGAATTTGCCACCCCATATGCTTTCCCCTCCCTTCCCCGTCCCGGTGGGGTCGCCTCCCTGTATCATGAATCCCTTTATATTGCGATGGAAGATTGTGTCGTTATAGTAACCGGAAGCGCATAGGGCAAGGAAATTGAAGGACGTGCGCGGAGCGGTGTCGCAAAACACTTCGATTTTGATGGGACCGAGCGTGGTATGGAGTGTGACGGACATGACGGGTGAGAATAATTATTAGAGATAGAGGGCGCTGTTGATTGGATGTTTATGATGTTCCTCTTTCGTTCTCCGAGATCAAGAGAGTATTGTAGCATTAACCGGACTCGGCCGGATCCGTAGGGCGAGAGCCGACTCTACTCTGAAAATGAAAAAAATGTTGTGTGCGAGATACGATAGAGAAGGACCTGGCTGCCTCCTCCGTCCATTATTTTTCTCCGTTCGGGGCTGGTGCGTCGTCGGAACTCTTCAATACCCTTTTCATCCAAAAGCAACCATTCGAAAGAATCGATAGTATTCGCCACCGACATCACGTACATCTCACCTGAATTCACATACAGGTGTCTCGGTCTGGTTCCTCAAATAAAAATAAGCAATGGTCGTCGTCGAAGCAGCGGCCATCACGGCATGTGGCGTCGCCGCCTACAAGGGTGGGAAGGAAGCCACCATCGCAACAATAAAATCAGTCAAGACGAAGCTGAAATTAACAGCGAAAGAACAAGCAAACAGGGAAATGTTCGAGCAAAGAAAAAAGGAAAGGAGGGAGAGATTCGCCAAGGTGAATGAATACCGAAACTCCATCACAGGGGGAGGATCAGCACCCAGCTTTGATTGGAAGTCTGATTCGAATGATCAGAAAAAGTCTTCGACTTCAAGTGCTAGTCGACGGGGAAGGTGAACTGCATAATGTCCATATCTAGTGTAGCTTGAACCGTCGACGTAAATGTGGTTTCGTTAGTAGAATCTGGTCAACTTATACTGCTTGAACTTAAACATGCTCTGGAACCGTGCCTGAAGATCATTTCTTCACCTTCACCCTTGTTTCGAAGTCCTCCACACATTTCAGTACTTCCATCCTCAAATTGGCATCCCAACCATTCTCCTCGTTGGGAACTTCCCCTATAAAGCGCTTCACTTCTTCCAATGATCGAGTTACTCTCCGAACGACTGGTTTGAGGAGTATACCCTGAGTCGCTACGTTCTCCAGATATAAAGTCATTTGCTTGGTAAGATTGTCCAGTGCACCATCCAGATTTTGTAGAGCAGTCGAGACGAGACTGCTTACCAGTGCGCCATTCATGAAAGGAGCATTCACTAAATAATCAACAGTACCCGAGGTGGCTGTCGAACCGGCCGCGTTTTTGCATTGGTCGACAAATCCAGCAATTGGACCCAAGATTGACGACGATGTGTTCTCGATGAAATCATTGCACGCCGACCTGAGACAGTCTTCCAAATCACGTTTGGAATCGACGGATGATTCCTGAACAGACACTCCCTCCCGGAGGAGTGTGATTAATGCATTTTCCGTGCTCATGGAAAACAAGCGGCGGTTGCGATTCGCGAGGAAGCGGGTGACTGCTTTACCGGCCTCGCTGAAGTCAAGCTGTCGTTCGACGGACCGCAGTTGAATGTCGAATGGGGAGAGCTGCTCACGAAGAATCTATGTCGAACGAAAAGTTTGTAATCAGACACAGGAAGAAGATGCAGCAAAAAGGAGAATGACATAAACTCACTAGCAAATGCTTCACAAGAAACAAATCCGCATGAATCTGCCCACTCCTCTTGAGAATGTAGATACTCCCATCCTTTAGGCTCTTTGTACAAGACTGCACAGACTGTAATGCAATATCCTCAAAGACGCGTGGTTCAACAACACGGAAGATTTTGGAGAGAATTCGCAAGACGCTACGCATGGGCGGAAACCAGGATTCGTATACACGTTGTTGGGCAGCGACTGCATCGTCAATCGGGGCGGCATCACCAGTCGCGTCGGATTTGCTCTCTGTCGCCTCGGTCTCTACTGGAGCATTGCTTTCATCATCAATAATTATTGCAGCCTTGGGTTTTTCGCCCAATAACTTGCCAGGGTAGTTCAAATCAACTGATGTAGGCTTAAACCTAACCACCTCCTTGTGCAATGCATCATTGGCACAGAATATGAGCCTTTCCTGCGCATCTTGAATCACACCCGACACCGCCCTCGCAGCCGCCAATGTAGTAGAGGAAGCGTTGGCAGCCGATCGTTCCTCGCGCAGAACACTAACGACTTGACAGAGGATGTCCAAGTCAAGGACTGAAACGAGTCCTCGACGAATGGTCCGATGAAGCGCCGAACACAAGGAGCCTAGCATACTCTGGAATTCGGCATCCCGAAATGTAGCATCCTCGGATATGATCTGTGATGCCAGTGCTGCCGCTCCGAGGTGGGTCGAAATCGATCCCTTTCGTTGGAATGATTGGGAGACAGTTCCGATGTTGGCAGGCTCACCCCCGTCTACCTTCTCTTCACCATCGGTCACAGCCTTACTGTCACTCTTTTCTTCGTCCACCCCATCCAACGATTCTCCCGTTGACTTCTTCTTTGAATAACGCCTCTTCTCTGGATCCCCAAAAAAATCCAAATACAATGCAGTTTCGACAGTGCACAGTCGAATTAAGAAGACGGATGCCAATCTTGTCATACCCACCAAGCCATGCCGCTCTTTCAATGTATCCATGTGCGTACGCACGGTCGAGGTCAATAGAGCCTCTCGTGCTCCACAATATGTGTTCCGGCACAGCGTCAATAAATCCTCGTACGGAGCAGCGGCCACACTTCGATTTTCCCCCAGCTGGTCTAACCGTCTTCGTGCAATGTTAATCAGGCTATTACTCCGTTTCGATATACCATGAAATCGAGTGTACACCAACGACGCCTCCAACTTATCCGCGGAAATAGGCACCCGTGGTAAATTCAACGCGTCTTGAATCTGTGTTCGAGTTTGGGTTATTCGATCGGCTACGCCCACGCGCAATAACTCTAACGCCGCATCCTGGAGTGCACACGCACGTCGGTAATATTCTGCCGATCCAGACGAGGTGGATTCATAGGCCTGGTCCTTTGCGAGCCGTTCTCGTCTCCTGTCACCACCACCACTACCAGAACGTCCCCCCATTTCGGCCCCACTCCCACTACTCTCCCCAAAGAATACAATTGCATCATCAATCTGTTCCAATACTTTCATAAATTCATCAACATTATTATCCACGTGCAACTTAGCATTTGTCCGAACCACCACACGTCCACCATCTTTGAATAGCACACCAACAAGTACTCCAAGACGATCCACGGCATCGTAATGCTTCAATGGCATTCCCACCTCCTCGGCTCGACGGGTGAGTATCTGCTCCTCATGTTGCAATCGTTCTGCTGCCGCACTTAATTCACCAGAATGTTTGAGTAAGTCTGAATGACGTTGTGTGACATCATTGGCTATGTTTAGCGAATTCATCAACGCTATTCGAAGTGAAGCAGTGTGTTTGATGAGGGTGGTAAGCTTGGCGGTGGTCATGATGGTAGCGTCGAGTGTTTTGTGAATGGCATCATCCACAGGAGTAGTAGAAGTACCCAAGGCGTTGTTGCGAGTGCCGACGGTTCTCCTGCTTTTGATTTTGGGAGGGCACATAGCCTGAGATAGAGTGACAGCAACAGTTGTCGGAGAAGTGGATGAGTTGGTTGAGTCATTGTTTTTACTGCTGCCATCCTCCACTACTTGCATTATTTGCTTGTCACTCTGCGCCATGAAGTGATGATCGCCAAAGCTTGGACCAGCAGTCAATGCCGCTATGCGCGCTAGACGGTGTCGCGATTCGGCAGTTCGCGGAGCAAATGGTTCATACGATACGGAGTGCTGCTGGGTAGTTGAAGGGGGGGGAGGAACCGCAACCTTTGACGACGCACCGCGAGGAGGAGCAGGAGCAGTGTTCGCCGGCGTCGTCGTTGCGGCTCCAGCAGCTTTGGCAGGCGTTGGGTACTTATATCGCGACGTAATATGAGATGAACCAGAGGGGGTGGTAAAGACGGAGGAGGTAGCGTTGGCGGGAGTAGTAAGGCCAGACATTTTGGGTGGCGGGGGAAGAGGTTTGGAGCTCATGGTCGTGGTCGGTGGCAGATAAGTAGAGGATAGAGGTCGGAAGCGGAAACAAAATGAAAATGAGAGACGTAGCAGGGTCGCTAGATACCTACACTTTTTTCTTCCCCCACTGCGTTTACTAGATTCTTTTATGTTTCACCTGAGCTTAGCAATGCCGCTAGATATGATGTAAACTCTTTGCTCTTCCTTTTCTCAATCGTATCCATCGGCAAGGGTTCCTGTGCTCGAAAACGTTTTATCCTTTCACTCGCAGGCATTTCTCTATTGCTTGTTTCCTGGGGCTTGCGTTTGTTATCATTTCCATCTAAAGCTTGTACAGTACACTCTTCTTCGCTGTTGTTCGCTTCTCTTTCGAAATCTGGTGAGCATGATATGTATTTCAAGAGATAGTCAGGAATATCGGTCGGCATGGGAAAAGGCTCTGTGGGAGCTTCAAATTTACCGACCCTCTCAATAATAGATGAGACGGTCTCCGCGGGGAGATATAATATCGTCTCTTCTCTGCTCACTGCTCTCAATTCCCCATTCACAATAATAGAAACAAGAGTAACGAAACAGCGTGGAACGTCATCATCATCAATCATGGTCAGCAGATGTTGTTGAAGGTCTGGTGATAAAACATATCCTAATCTATCCACCGCTTTGATAAATGATTCTTTGACCAGTAGATCTTGGAAGCTGTCGAATAGTTTGACCTCAAGATCGACGTCTGACAGTGGGGCATGCCAATCAAATGGGAGATCATGTTGTCCATTGAAGAACGCTAGGATTGAATCAGTTTCGCTGTCATAGAACTCAAGTGGCGGCCAGATTTGTTTCGTTTTATGGATCTCCTTGCTAGCGTTTGATATCTCTGTTGCCAGCATGGTAAGTGTCTGCTTGACAAAACAGAAAAATGAATCTATTGAGTTGGTTGATCTGAAGACACCTTCTACGCCCATGTTCTGGAACAAGCGTTGAAGACAAAGAAACCCAGCGTTTTCCAATGAAACTCGCACCATTGATGGATAGTCATCCGGCAAACTCTTGACATGTGACTCCACAAGCGCTTCACAGCACTGCTCAAAAGCGCTGTTCAGATGACATAATTTTGGAGATACCACCCCTTCACGATCGTTGGGTGGCCCCACAAGATGTTCGAGTATGCTCTCAGTACAAGAACTATTCCCCATGCATTGATCATTACCCAACACGAGAACGATTCGAGGAATGCTGCTAGCGAGAAGATCTTCTGTAGCTTCAGAATATTCTATTTGAGATGTTCCCGCATCAGACGGGAGCAAAACAAGCGCAGCATTGCAATCAGTGAATCCGGCCAAGTCCTCATTCCCGATGACTGCCACACCCCGGATTTCATAATGCACTGACCTTCTCGTGAACTTGTAACATGATATGCAACCCGGGCGGAGACGAGAATTCACCCACATTCTCATTGATTCGTACAAATTTTGGATTTCGTGTAATCGTTTTGGAAGAATCACAATTAATTTGAAAAGTATGACATTGCTGATGGATTGAAGACCGGGTTGAAAAGCTGAGTAGGGAATTGAAAACTGGGGCTTGCATTCAGCTACCATCCTTGCAAGATTGATGGGCGCTATGGGGGCTGTTGCGAGTTGATAAATCTGGCTCTCTAAATCGAATTTGGGGGCAGAGTTGATTTTATTGTGACCTGTGTCGGACATCGGCGTCGCCCCTGTGACAGGAGTAGGATAGTGCGTCGCAGTCGGATCCAAGTTCTCCAGACAAAGGCGAGACTGCTGAAGATTCTCGTGACGATGCATCCGCGTCCGCCAGAGACGCCAAACAAGTACTTTCCTGGCGTTTTCGATCTTCTCGATCCACATCATTTCGTTTCTTAGTGCTGCTTCCTCTTGTGCTTTTCGAATGCGTTCCTCCTCCGCCTTTCTTCTCAGCTCTGCCAAACGACGGATCTCCTCTCTTGCGCGGCGTTCTTTCTCAGCGCGCTCCTTTGCAGCCTGAATATCTGCCAAACGGCGAGCTTCGTCCTCTCGTTCTTTCGCAATCTGCATTTGTCGTTCCCGTTCTTTCTCTTCTTCTTCTGCCTTAATACGAGCCATCTCACGCTCATGCCTTTTTCTCTCTTGTCTTTCTCTCTCCGCACGCTCCGCTGCTGCTTTTTCTTCGGCCGCGCGGCAAGCCTCTAATTCCTTCCTTCTTTGATCTGCCAGCAATTGTTCGCGCCGGAGTCTCTCTTGTTCTTCTCTCTCCTCTGCCCGTTTTGCAGCCAATGCTTTTGCCCTATTTTCAGCAGCCAACTCCTCTTGTTTTATTCTTTCTCGTTCAACTTTCTTTTTTTCGGCTCTTGCTTTTGCTTCGATTTCCATTTTTGACTGCATTGCGTCAACTCTTGCTTTTTCGTCTGCTTCTAGGGCTTGCTTTTGATCAAAATTGGTCAGGGTGTCATTACATCTGGAACTTTTTGACAAGGTTGCCCCTTCCCCACTGACTCCACCTCTACAAACAGACAATCGCGTGGCACCATTGAGCTTGGCTTCGATCGTTCGTATCATTTTCCTAGGCTTCAAAGGAAGTATGTGACCCTTCTCGGGATCTCTGGGTTCCACGAATCGACCATGGCGCCATAGAACTTGGTCGCCTTCCACAGTGATTCCATAATGTTGACATGCGGTCCTTGCCTCTTCGTCGTCTTCATAACATAGAAGCTTGACTAGGTTTTCTAGGGGGTATGAGTCATAAAAAGGTTGACCTGTTGTCTTGTGCTTTGCTCCATACGTCCTTGACATGATCATTAATGCTTCTTTTCGCATGCTCTCGACGTATTTGAACATGATGCACGCAAATACTGACAACAGTACAGGAGCACATGCAATGATTAGTAATAAGTGATTTGAGGACAGCAGTGGGTTACAACCTAAAGCACTTACAATAAGGTGTAGAGGGTGATCTCATAAGTCGGAAGAATCTAGCGTAATTCTGTTCTTTCTTGGCCTAATCGAAAAAATCGTCAGATAAGTCAGCCATTAATCGAAACAATAGAACAGTTGCCAGCATTATACGAACCTGAAAAATGGATAATGCCAGCTGAACGGGCTTGGAATAAAAGACGTCTGGTTTCTGGCCGCACAATCTGCCTGAATATTTGAGGACTTCCATACCACCCTCATTATTAAGAGTGAGAAGAATGTACAAACCTTTCCAGCAAGGAAGAGTTAAAGTGATAAGTGAATGATCAGAAACAATTAATGTTAATTCCAAGAAATCACATACCTCTCATTTCTGGTTCTGCAGTACCCAGAGTTGGGGAATTAATTCCATTGCCTCCGATGATTCGCATAGAGATATCCTGGGATGTCACAGAGTTATTTAGGGTGCGTCCATCAAAATCTATTGGAGTTTTCCCCATGATGATATCCGAGACACACCCCTGTGCTCCATCCAAGGATTGCCTACCATCGATAGCGTCTTCAGCATTCTCAACTTCGATCAAAGACCTCCCAGAGGCATCGTCATAATAATTATTTAAAGTTTTCATTGTCTGACCCAATTCAGCGATATTCTGCTGACTCTGATGCGCGACAAATTCTGGTATGTGACTCAGCTGATGCTCGCACATGGCGTGCCATCGGGCAATTCGCTCGTGGCATCTGACAGCCCTGGCGTCGCATTTACCACCCGTACCAATGTAGTTTTGCAGAATGAAATCTTTTCTCACCATCCGAGTACGATCCCAGATAAATTGGTAGACATCTAATGGGGGTGGAGTGTCGGATGGTTGCTGTGCCCATCGTTTGTCGGGACCCTGCCGATCTCTCTCCTATATTGTGCACAAAATTTGAGTTTTGAGTCAAGGAGTGGGGCAGGTGTACAACGGATAGAACAATCAGATCAACTTACCATGACCCACTCCTCAAGATAACCGCATACTCGTTCCAAGACGTCAGGAGGACGTATCAACTCGGGAATGTCCAATTTGAAGTCGGCCGCTGACCGTCGGAATCGTTTTACAGCTGTATCACGTAGTGTCCACTCCTTGGGGTGAATGCCACCTGGATCCGTAACCTATCGCGAATCGAACCAAGAAGGTCAAGAAAGAATAGGTTCAGGGCAAATATTTGAAAAAGTATAGCAATGACTCAAGATGCATATATCAAGTACCTACCTCAAGGAGCTGGATGTCTCCTTCCTTCTCCCGCCTGATCAACTCTTCATCGGGGCACATGCTCAGACATGTCCCTACCAATGACTTGGCATTGCTCAAATCCCGAAAACCGAGATCATCGTCATCGTCGATATCAACGTCTTCGTCGTCCATACCATTGTTATCATATTCGTCATCCACGCTGCTCTGCGCTGGCGTACTCGATTCAGTGCTACCGATGGCACCTCGGTCCTTCAAATCTGCAGGCATGAGTCTGCTCAGTGTTTGATCTCGATCACTACTAGATGTGCTAAACCGCAATGCATTCCGCGCGGCAAGGTCGGCGTTGACATCTCCTTGAGTCCTATTGTCATCTCTCGTTGTCGACAGAACCGTTGCCGCTAGTGATTTTCTCCCATCGCTGTTCGACTGCTTCAGCATAGTGTGCTCGCCGAACTTCAATTTTTGTAACTTCTCTCGCTTCTCTCGAATCTTGGCACGAAGGGCAGAAAGCTGTTCTTCTCCTCCACTCATAATAGGTTTTGTTGCGATTTCATCCCCTCCGGTTGTTGCCGAGTCACCTGATACATCTGTGTCAGCGTTTCTTCTATTCTTTCGGGGAATTCGATGACCGACGAGGGATTCCGATGGTGTCGCAGCAACCTCGTCAGAACTAATCGAGGGGGGCGGAGATGAGCCGGGAGGAGGAAAAGTTGTTGCGACTGAGTTTCTGCCAAAACCACCACTTCCACTGAAGCTAGTAGTGCCCAGGCCCCCAAATCCTGTAGTGCTAGTTCCCGTGGAAGTCGAAGTGCCGAATCCACCAGCAGGAGCAGCAGCGAACATGGAACTACTCCCCGTGCCAGCAAACCCCATCTCAGAGGAAGGATTCTGACTGCGGCTATAAAATGGAGCTGCATTGGCATTGAGTTGTTGCGATGCGGATGCAGGAGCAAAACCCGCAGTCGCCGATCCCATCGTCGTCGTCGTAGGTGCAAAATTGCTGGTTGAGGCTGCGACAGTAGACGATGAACCAAAGACCATGGTCGATGAAGATGGCGGAGCCGTGGTAGAGGAGGAGAAGGACGAGATGGGCACGGAGCTCGTCGTCTGTCCTGTACTAAATCCCCCAAAGCCTGTATTGTTGCTGTTGGCAGTCGAGGTGGCAATGGATGAGGAGCCAAAGTAAGAGGTATTGGAAGTTACAGCGGTGCCAAAGCCTGGGATGGCAGCGGGAGAGGTACCAAATCCAGAAAACAATTGTTGTTGTCGTTGCTCCTGCTTCTGCCACTGTGGCT
Organism: Discostella stelligera; assembly: GCA_036939735.1. Lineage (NCBI taxonomy): Eukaryota > Bacillariophyta > Thalassiosirophyceae > Thalassiosirales > Thalassiosiraceae > Discostella > Discostella stelligera. Next base: position 850 of record JALLBB010000173.1, on the reverse strand, counting down.
GACCAAATGACGATGGTTGCATATTACTACTACCCCCGCCACCAACACCAACGCCAACACTGCCACCGAAACCTACAAACCCTGTCGACGAAGATGACGATGAAGCAGGTGGAGGTGGCGATAGTGAATTTGAGGAATTGCCAAATCCACCAAAACCAACACCACCTGTCGCTCCAATACTTGTACCACCAGCAAACCCCCCTCCCCCAAAGCCAGTCTGTCCAAAGAATGAACTGGAATTAGACCCACCGCTCATGGCCATTGATGTTGGAGGTGGTGGTATTGTTGTTGCTGTTGTTGTGAGGGATGAGGATGGAATGCCACCGCCAAAAAGCTGCTGCTGCTGCTGCATTTGCGAATTCTGCATTGTCACCGTCGTCTGTCCAAAACTAAATTCTCCCATTGGCTGCTGTCCAAAACCAGAAAATAACGTCGAAGACGTTTGCGGCTGCTGCTGCTGCTGCTGCGGTTGTTGTTGTTGCTGCTGGTGTTGTTGCTGTGGCTGGGCAAATCCGGCACCGGCTCCACGGAATCCAAATCCAGAGGATGATGGGAACGATGGCGACGGCTGCGGCTGTTGGCCAAAGCCACCAAATCCTCCAAATCCTGACATTCCTTTCTCGTTAGAAGTCCTGCAATCCCATGATGCAATTCATTTTCACACCCACGATCATTATTTAGTTCACGCCAAAGTGAAGTGGCAGTATCTCTACCTCTCTACCTATCGTACCTTAGGGTATCTCTGTAGGCAGAAAAAAAACTAGAGGTCTATCACTACCCTACCCTATGCCCCTTGGGACAATCCCTAGGGATTGAAGGGCTAGGGTAGGGATCCCTAGGGATCCCTATT
>JALLBB010000172.1:0-20888 GCA_036939735.1 Discostella stelligera | reverse complement strand
TCAATTTTCTCGTGCTCATCTCGCTGCTCACCTGAGCAGCCGTGTGCTCAGGTGAGCAAAATCTCAAATGAGCGCGCGAAAAAAGCGTTGGATAGACTCGCCTCTTATTGTGTCTTGACTTGAACGTTGGAGTTGGCTTAGAAGTGGAAGGAAGAGTCGAGGATCATCGGCGCTCATTACAATCATGATGATGCCACGGTGGCTATCGCTGCCCAGCGTGAGCGCTTTCATCAACGTCTGCTGCATAATCCTACTCTGTTTCAACTTGATCCAAAACCATGCCACTTTTCATGAGAGTGCCGTCCGCCAATCCGCAACAATGACACAACAACACAATGCCGATCATCTTCCTCCTCCGCCGATGGATTCGTCGGCCATTGGTAATCTTCGTGGTGGGACGAGCTCGAAGGATGCCATCTCTGCTATAAGTATGTCCATACCCCGTGGAAAGGCGGTTGCATTGCCCTCAATAACTATTAGCGAGGAGGAGGAGAAAAGAATCAAACGCGATCAGTATGGAGGCAAGGGCGACAAACCTCACCTGGGTGGTTTCACGGAGTTCGATGTAAGTTCAGGAAATATTCTGCTGTTGGTCAGATACGGCGCTACAGATTTTGCTTTTTCTCACGTCTATTGCTGTACACGCAATCTTCCGTTCTAGCCAATGGGAGTGTCACCATCATTGTGGAAATATATGGTACGTTTCGGCTCCCCATTATCTAAAACCGATGATATTGGACTTACACCTATTCTTTTCCATTCGTTTAGGTTTCCTATTTAGGAATTAAATCTTTTCTCGATGTTGGGTGTGGGCGAGGGATATCCACATCGTGGTTCATCACACACGGCTTGGAATACGTGCAATGCGTCGAAGGTAGTCATGATGCCGTATTACAATCCATAGTGCCCAATGCCAAGGAACATGTGGTTGAGCACGACTTCTCTCGAGGACCATGGTGGCCAGATCGCACCGTCGATGCTGCTTGGGCAGTGGAATTTACAGAACATGTCGGACGAAATTATCAACCAAATTATATCACTGCCTTTCGAAAGGCAGCATTAATCTTCGTGACGCATAGCAATTGGGGTGGATGGCATCACGTTGAGGTCCATAAGTGAGTGACTATTCATAATCACATCGTGTGTGTCCAACTCTGCTAAATCTCAAGTTGTATCATTGAATGTCGGCACTCTCTCTCTCTGTTGTAAGTGACGATTGGTGGAGAGTTCGGTGGGAGGCTGCCGGCTTCGTCTACTCGGAATTTCTCACGAACAGTTCAAGAACCATTGCAGAGAAAGATTCAGGTTTGAAAAATCTCACTCTGCATATGAAATCAGATTATTTATACTTCGTGGGTCAACATATCTGGTTGAACATTCAAGTGTTTATCAATCCTATGGTGAGTACCGAATATCTGATGGAATTAAAATGATCTCTTGAAATTTGCTATCGAAAATGATAACTTGATGATGAATTTGAACTCAGGTTGCATCTTTGCCGGAGCATGCTCATTTATTCGCGGAGGTGAGCAATGTTGAGCACATTATATTTCGAAATAATTTGACGGCGTGACACGAAAAATATTAACACGTGTTTAATGTTCCTCGATTCCAGAATGGATGCTTTGGTGGCAAAAAAGGCAGTCATATCGACTGCAGTATTCTGCAACAACAAGGACAAATGGTGACATCGCTACCGGAATCATTCAAACCCCTTGTTCTCACCGATGAAATGGATAAAGAATGGCTTGAGTTAATCAAGGACTTCAAAGCGACTGGTCGTCCAAAAAAGAAGAAGATGGCGAGCAGTGATTAAGAGTGCACTACTTCGCATCGGATGAAGAATGCATCATATTGTATAATTAGAATAACAGTAGAATGCTGCGTTCTTTTGAAAAGGATTGCTTGACACTCAAGGTAAATTGCCAAATACTCTGGCATATAAATTTCTAATTTATATTCCTAATCACCATGTGGACGCTTCGAACTGTTCCACTTCTTGCAAAACTTTTGATTCCTCAAGAACTTAGGATCCATGCCTCGTGTAGACACATATTTGGTGCGCTTCTTCTTCTTGATGCCGTTGGCGTGAGCCTTCTGTGTGTTGTTGTGGGCGCACGTATTCTTTTGCTGTGGTATTGTTGGAGTATTATTTGTCAGGATGAAGTGGTGCGCAGAAAAGACAAGACAAAATATGGTGAGTTAGTTCAAGTGAATGCAAATCGATGGCGATACTTATACGACAAAACAAGTAACTGGTCCAAATGGTCAACAACAGTATTCTCGAACGCTGCCTAAGAGCGCCGAAATAACTCGTGATAGGAGTAGTCGCGAACAATGCCCAGGACGCGTTGCACTTCGAAGCTGCCACAGCAGTTGTGACCAAGTGGAATACCGAACTACCTCGAGACAAGGATGGAACAGTCAGATTCCTCTCATCAACTCCGCTTCAAAAACAGTGCCACCGCCGGCATGCTAGTGCACACATGATGCATCATCGCCATCGCCGTCTCCAGAAAAGGAAGCGAGCCAGGCCAGCCGCATGACGCGACTCATATGAATCTCCCTAGCCCGCATCAGCAGAACAAAATACAATGCCCATTTGATCCCAGTTCTTTCCCGCTGGATCGTCGTACCTTCACCATCTTGACTTTCTTTTTGTTGAGCGCAACAACTGGTGCGATGGCGATGGAACCACTCGATGTCGATGTTGTCGTGTGCGTGGGCCGTGCAAGTAAGGATTCAAGTAAGTGGTAACTTCAACTACTGAGGACTACCAAATATTATCGATTTGAGAGAAAGCATGAAAAACGAAAAACCAAAAACCAAAAACCGCGAGAATCACGGTCACACAAAAACACAAAAACCATGGCCGATGCACCTCTCGCCCCACTCAACAACGCCTACAAGTTCTTCATAGCCAACGTTGACTTTCAGACTACTGCTTCGCAAGTGAGGCAATTTTTTAGTGCCTTTGGAAATGTCAACCACGTAAAGCTAATACCGCACGCTTCGTCGTCCAGCTACAGCAGTGGCAGTGGCGTTTCTGGAGATACTGCAGTCGGAGGAGCAGGTGAAGAAGGTGGTGGGCGACAACGACACAAGGGATATGGGTTTCTCTTCATGATCGACGAGCCATCCACTCTAGCCGTGGAACGATACGTCAATGCCTTCCCTGAAAATAAAATTGAAATGCTGGGGCGAAAGGGGGTGTTCGTGAAGCGACAGGTGGGCATGGGTAGGGACGGTGAGGGAAGGAATACTAACGCGGGAAGGGGCAACATTAATACCAACAACAATTCCGATTATGGTACGAATTATCAACATTCATGGGGACAATACCTTGACTACAATGCGCAGCAAATGCACTTCAATACCACTGCATCTACGACAACTGCTACTGTGAATGGGACGAATGCTACTTATCCGCAACAATTACAAACAGGAATGACACAGTCGAGTCAAGGTTCGTCAGATCATTATGCGATGCAGGTACCGTATCCTCAGCAGCAGCAGCAGCAGTGGCAGTCGGAGAATGTGCAGGCACCGCAACATTTGCATTATTCAGGTTCATCAATCCAGTCTACTTCATCATCGTTACCGACTGCATATCTCCCGCAGCAATTTCCGAGTGGCAGCATTTATCCAGCAGCTTACCAAGGAAACTTTCAAGCCGTTCCGCAGCAGTCACCTGAACAGCATGTCGCTCAGCAGCAGACTGTCACTTATCATACACCAATGATGTATACGAACCAGGCTCCGTTGCAACTACCACTAACAGCAACTGCAACTAGTCTCGGGTACTGCCAAACTTCACATGGACTGCCGCCAACATCGCAGAATATCCAGCTGAATAGGTGGGATCAATGGCAGCAGCAACAGCAACAGCAGCCACAACGTTCAATGCGACCTCTGCATCATCCCATGTGTGGAGAGGCAGGAGGTGGAGGAAAATGGAATGGAGGAGGCATGATGGGAGGCCTTCATAGAGGAATGGGAGGAAGAGAAGGAGGAGGAAGAGGAAACTTCGCCGGCCGTGGTGGGGGCACTGGAGCTGGTACTGCCACTGCATATGGCGGAAGAAATGGCAGAGATGGTCGGAGGGATCGACCGTATTGAGTTTTTTCATCGAGATCCGATCATGTTTCTAGTTTGCTTTCGTTTGTGCTTGCATTTTTTTGAGTCAAAATCTAGAAGAGTGATGGCTTGGTTTTGTCGCACCGGAGTGATGCATGCCGTATTCGATGACTCGGTTGAATCATATTTTCACTTTTATGCATTGTTCTTGGATTTCGGTCAGATGGTGTTGGGTTAGAGACTTATTTTTTATTTTCCTGTTCCAGATCGGAGTCATCACTGGTCACCTCAATTTGTCATACTGTGTTTTTCAGTGAAGGTCATCATTCGGCTTTGATTCTATCGAATTTAGTTTGTCGGGAATCATATTTTGTATCTTGTCGCTTTTGGTTTGCGCTTGTATATTGCCTAATCATGTGTATATCACTTTTTTGACGAGTTGTTAAAATAATAAATCACTAACTTCAACGCTTCGATTCTATCGACTCATATTTTGTATCGGACTCTGTCCTCCCTTTGTGTTTCGTGCCCATCATGTGTTTATCAGCGTTTTTGGCCCTGATAGATGAATTGTCTCCGCCTGTTCAAGTCCCACATATTCATCATGGTCCTTCCGTTTCCATTTCGGAGGACAATGTAGAAATATAGGGTATTGAGCCCTTCTTTCTTCCACCGAGGCCAACCCGTGGGCGGAGCTACCCTCATCCATTTATTGCTCTTCCATTATCAAGCGGATGTGTTAAATTGCAGGGTTATTAGTTTTTGTGATGATCGCCAAAACGTCCTTTCGTCGTCAATCAACACATGGAGAACTAGCGAGGATCGATCTGTCGCTTGGCAGAGAAGATTATTGCATATTGGATAGAATCTGAAGAAATTGACCATGGCGACAATCAATCCCAACCGCCGATGGTTAGCTGCCAATTTAATGATAACACTTTGCTCCCTATCAGCAAAGGCATTTTCCACACCGTTTTCACACACTGATTGTGAATTGCGATCATCTTCGACACTATCGAGAAGACGTAGCGACATTCAAGACGCACATCATCACCATCGTCGTCACCATCATCATCATCATGTGTCGCGGTTGACCACATCGGAAGAATCAATCAAACCAACATCTCCGGAAGAAATCTTTGAATGTTTTACCAAGTTCATAATCCAGCATCAAGCCTCAATGATTGCAGAAATCGAGCATGCCGATGGGTCCGGTGTGCAATTCTCCACGGATGGATGGGGTGCATTTATAGATGGCAAGAGAGATGATAGCATTACCAAAAGCGGCGGAATAACACGTGTCATCCAGGGTGGACATGTTGTTGAGAAGGGCGCGTGTTCATTAACAATAATACGCAATGGCGTCTTGACAGCAGATCGAGCCGCTACCATTCGTGGTCGACAAAATGATCTGGATAAGGACGAAGACGATAGTGACGAGGTTGTCGTTCGGGAAGGTGATGCTTATTCGGCAGCTGCGTTGAGCGTTGTCTTACATACGAGGAATCCATTCGTCCCGACATTTCGATCGGATGTACGCATATTTCTCGTCAAATCGTCGGCAAAACAACCGGATAGGTTGGAGGAGAAAGCAGTAGCATGGTTTGGCGGTGGATCCGACCTGACGCCCTATTACCTTATTGATCAAGACATTTCTAATTTTCACGCCCATTTGAAGAGGATGTGCGACGATCACTCCTCGCGCCCCAAAAATAGTGAATTCAATCTGTCCTATCGTCAAATGAAACAATCGTGCGACGAATACTTTTTTCTACCTGCGAGGGCGGAGCATCGTGGTACAGGAGGAATATTCTTCGATGACCTACCCGCAGAAACCTCCACCTATAACTTTGTCCGAGATGTAGCACGGGGATGGATGTCATCGTGGTTACCAATCGTGGACAAGAATAAGAATAGAGAGTATAGTGATGAGGAGAAACATTGGCAGTGTTTGAGACGAGGACGGTATCTTGAGTTTAATTTGTTGTACGACAGGGGCGTGAAATTTGGATTAGCCAATGCCAACCCGCGTGTAGAGGGTGTGATGGTATCGGCACCTCCAATAATTGCATTTGATTATAATCATATCCCCAGGGCGGGAAGTGAGGAGGAACGACTAATGAAGATATTGAAGAATCCAAAGGATTGGGTGCACTAACATAATTCTCTTTGGGTGAATGTTTGTGTTTGCCACTTCACGAATCTTAACCATTGATTCAGCTAATGGATAAAAAAAACAATGATGTTCTTAGAGCAGGAGCCTCACCTTGATGGTGTCCTTCCTGTTGCACTTTGATGCTTGTGATGAGTCATGAGTCGGATTTGGTGTTTGCACATCGTCGAATCCACATTTCGTCTGGCTGCCACCCGGCAGGAAACTGCCGCGAACCCACTCTCTGTCTCCTCCTGTTCGCAGGAATGAGAAGCCTCTCTCTTGTGCTCTTGTGTGTGCAGTGTGCACCGAAATGCACACAAACAAACCAATCCCATCCGTAACGACAACAATTAATGTTTATTCCACGATGACATGGAAGGGCATCAATATCAGGAAAATATTTGAATGCCACCGCTGGCACAGCAGGGCCGAGAAAGATGGCGGAAAATTTTAAGGATATTGGTCCCTTCTTCGACGCAGCTGCGGCGGAGATGGGGACTCGCTTCGACTTCGAATCGGCGGCATTCCCATGTGGCGATGGTTGTGACAGCACCGAAGCGAAAAAGAGCAAGAAGAACCCTCAAGTGAGTGGAAGTGAGAATGGTGAGTAGACAAAGTACCCAAAACATTCTTTCATCGCCGTGGGTGTCGTTGATGGTCGGTCCAGTAGTGAAAGCTAGAGCTGAACAAATCTAACTCGCGGTCATGCCATGCTCTAAGTTAGCCTATTTGTCATTTCACAAACACTCTTCGACAGCAAATGCTCACAAATAATTTCCCGATAATGCTTTCCATAACAAAGATCTGAATCAAGGCTCGGCAACGGGTGATTCTGCTGCTGTCTTTGCCGCTGCTGAACTACGGCTTACCCATCAGCACCCGCAAAATCCATATCCAAGAATAGTCACCGATCAAGAACGGGGAAAGCAAGGAACTTCTCACGAAGACCAGGACGCCTCGTCTTTTACGGCACACCTACCATCGCCGTCGGCATCCACGGCATCACGAGAACATCATGCTACTACCGCCGCCTCTTCGCGCGGCAACGCTCCTGCTTTTTTGCAACACGTCATACCACCATCGTCCACCCTCCCCTCCGACCTATCCGCATCGGCGGTGGCGCATCTTGCCAATTCTCCCGCCGAACGACGCGGGTCTGGATTTTTATTACTCGCTGCCGAGGCCTACGAGGCCGCCGAACGGACTCAGATGCGTGCCGACGCCATTCGGCAGGTGGCAATGGAATTGGCCCATGCCGCGGCAAAAGCGTCAAGTCTCCCCCCAAGACCGAGGAGTACGTCGGGTGGCTCAGCGGGTAGTGCTACCGGCAGTAGTGGAGGAATTAGTAGTAATAGAGCGGCTGCTAATTCGACATCATCATCCTTGCACCGGAAGTTTGAGGATGCCATTTTCCATCATTCTCCGACATTACATCATGGATTTCATCCGTCGTATGCTACAACTGGAGCTGGTACGGATACTGGCACTTCTTTTTCTACTGCGAGCGCAAACTACGACCTCGAAGGATTAAATTCGCACTGTCCTGAAGTGGACAACCACTTTCGAGAACAGATCTATATGGCCGCGGCGAAGATGCAGATGCAGCAGCAGCATCATCAATCATCACCGCAAGCACAGCAACAACAACATCGTTTACATCGTGCTCTACCACCCCACGTCTCAGATTGGAATGTTGTGCACCACCAACAGTGTCATCAAAAACCTGGAGGAGGAAGAGATGCTTCTTCCGATGAAGGACCGACAAATGCACGTTCCTCGAAACGAAAACGAGCTGCAGCCTTGTCAACGAATATGAAATCTGCCACTGCTTCCTCCGAGGGAGGAGGTTCATCCATAGAATATGCCCTCCCCCCACTTCTCCCCCATTCTCCTCCTGCCCGATACACACCGTCCATGAGGCAACCGTGTCTCAAATCTCTGAAATCTCCAGAAGATGAAGACGAATCCGACGAAGGCGGCGATGCTGGCACCTCATGGGACGACTCTGATCTGAAACAATCTAGCTCGTCGTCCCCACCAAGAGGAGGTGGAGGAAAGAAGAAGGCGACATCTTCCTCCCCAGCAGCAACATCTACAATAGCAAAGCACACATATCACGATTATTCATCCTTGCCCGATTCAGAACACTTTGTTCGCAAAAAGACTGGTGGGGTCATGATGCCATTTCCCGAAAAACTAATGAACATGCTCGACCGAGAGTCGAAATCGCACCCCGCAGTCGTCTCGTGGTTGAGTCACGGCCGGGCATTCATCGTGCGCAAGCCAAAGGTGTTTACCAACGACATTATGCCGGGATATTTCCGCCAATCGAAGTTAACGAGCTTTCAGCGACAATTGAATTTGTATGGCTTTCGACGGATCACGCAAGGCGCGGATGCAGGAGCGTACTATCACGAGCTGTTCTTACGAGGACGGCCGAAGTTGTGCATGAGGATGCAACGGCAGAAGGTGAAGGGTACCGGTCATAAGCAGCCCACGGATGTGGCGAGCGAGCCGAATTTGTATGCCTTGCCGGCGTTGGAGATGTTGGAGGACGAAGGAGACGACGACGACGGTGATTATGCAGAAGAAGAGAACAAGGCTGATCATGATGACGACGCAAACGATAACGAAAACTATGGATGCGATGACATGCCGCCACCACTCTCCCTGCCGGATTCAAGTGATGGTCTAACTTCACCGCCACCGCCGAATAGGAATTATTCATCAGCAAACACAAAATCACCCGAATTTCCACCATCCTCATCATCTTCGTCTACAATGTACAGCAGTCCAAATATTCGCGCGGCGGCATTGCTACGGAGATTGTCGGGTGTGGATCAGACGATCAATGCTCCTCCTCTCTATGGTGGCGGTGGTTCAACATTGTCTGCTTACTTGGATAGCTCTCATGCGGATGTTTTCGCGAATACTGCTTCCGCTGATGATGCAGTGGGAGGAGGAAGCATGCATGGATTCCGACTGCCGCAACCACCATCGTCGTTGTCGTCGCCGTTGAGATCTTGTGCCAGGGCAGACGCCGCGGCTGAGGCGATGGCCTCAATTGGCAATCATCAATCGGATTATTATGATAATCATCATGATAGCGTGAATAGAAGAGGTAGCAGTGAGTCGTCCAATACGTCCTCATCTTTAAAGGACGACGCTCCGATGATGGAGTACGTCTGAGAGCGATATTTTGCTCAAATATTAGAGAATCTTCTCTTCACGAGGTACAGTCAAACGCCAACACGTGATGATTGCTCGCAATATGTGACATTCCAGGCACAATCCTTGACAGTTCCATGGGTTGGAATAGGTTTTTCGCTATTAGACGCACTCTAACAGCCAAAGAGATTGGCTCGTGTGGGCTCTGCAAACAGATCTCAAATTGTTTTTCTTGCATTGATTATTGAACTTGACCTGAATCTTAACCGAATAACAAATAAAGCTATCGCATTGAATTTTTATTAACTCGATTCATGTTTCTGATCAATTTGGAGCTCTCACCTTAAGAGAGTGATGTTTTACTTTTGCACTGTTTAAGGAGGAACTTTGTGCTCGTGAAACCTTGCAGTTAAGACGATTGAATATTGCACATGTCACTAAACGAAATCAACACGGAAGTCATAGTTTAGAGGTAAAGGTAGACGCAGAGGAAAAAGATTAACCCTGATCACAGCAAGGATTCTATTAAGGATGGACCTGGAAGTCGTGCAAAGTACAAGGCTTTTTAGTTGTTGGGGTAAAAAGCTACTTGCATATAGCATGTAACCAAATTCACCACGTGACGATCGTCGACATCACTTTTGTTTTCGGATGCCAATTACTACTACTCAAAAATTGTATCGGTCTCCGGCAAATTTGTCATTGTACCCTTCATTGGAACGACGTCCACCTCTGTTACTGCCGTATTGATTGTACCCACCATCATCGTCACCAGAATATCCTCGACTACCACCCCTATTATCCGAGTGCCTCCTATCACCATGGTAACCTCCTCCTCCTCCTCCGCCTTCTCCACCACGGTATCGATTGCCTCCAAAGGACGAATAAGTGTCGTCACCTCCATCGTCATACTCGTTGTATCGCCGTCCTCCTCCACCTCTACCTCCAGCAGCACTACTACCACCACCATACGATCGTCCACCATGATGGTAACCCCCACTGTTTTCCCGTCTCTGCTGTTCGAGTCTCCTACGCCGTTCGGATGGTCTTTCGAACTTCAAAGAAGGTTGCGACGAACTGTCACCTTCCGTGGTTGCTCGATCTTTTCTCCGTTCCGCGGGGGCAGCAGCAGTTGATGCAGAAGCGGCGGCAGCAGCAGCAGGATTTTTCCTCTCCGTCCGCTCCTTCAAGTTGAGCTCATGGAATCCCTTGACCAACAAATTAAGTTCCGATCGTTTCTCTTCGGCCGCGACGCGCAAATCCTCCTCGGGGAGTTCCATCTCGTTCGCTTCGCGTAATTTCTCCTCAATGTCGGTGAGTTCCGCGCGCATGGCCTCGACTTGACGATCTTGTTCGGCTAATTTATCCATGAATAACAGATCCAACAAGCATTTCAATGTTTGCATGCACATGCACAAGTGAATGTTTCACCACGTATGAAATAAAATGGAGAAAAGGAAGAACGGGAGGGACGGCATGAAGAATTTACAATCGAACATAAACTAACACAACTAGTGATCTGACTATAGCTTACCAGTAAGCCTCGGAACGCTGGCCTTGAGTTCCACACGCTTGTCCACCAAGGAGGCATCGATGCCCTTGGATGCAAGAACTGATGTATATACATAACAACATGGGTGTGTGCGTATTTCATTTTGTTGTCAAGCAAGGAGCGAGTGAGAAGCGGCAGCAGGTTTGAGATGCTCATCAATAACTCTGATTCGTACCTTCCTCGCGAGGCTTGGCAGCTCCGAATGGATTCGACTTGCTCCCGCCACTGCTGCTGGTTGCCTCGGGAGCAGACGCAGCGGTGGTGGCACCGCGTGGCATCAAATGGAGGCGTTGCCGTTCGCCACCACCACCGGCACCACCACTGCGCTCAGTCGCTGGCGGTGGTGCCGGCTGCTCGAAGGGCTCTTCCGGAGATGTCGATTCTTGTGCTTCGTCGCCCAGGGCCATGATGATGATGATACTCGCCTGCTTGCTTGATATGTTTGAGTCTGAGAACCAGTTTGCCGGCGATATCTAGGTAGTTCTCGTCTGCTGCCTGCCTCGGCGGGCTTCGTTCTTCTGCCCATGCTGCCTGGTCGTCGGAGTTGTGTTAAGCGATCATAATTACAGAGCAATTGTAGAAAACATCGCCAAACGTGGGACGACCGACGCAACACTCACAAAAAACAAGAGGTTGCGGTGTGATTGAGAAATATGGTCTGTCTGCAACACGTGATGTATTGACAATCAACAATTCACTCCTTCATTATTTACAGAACTACCGTATGAAACAGACAACGACGCCATGCCCATTGCCGGCGAGAAGAGCACCGGCAGAATACCTACTACCTCAACAACTGATCCAGATGAAACTGAGACAAAGTTTGAGGTAGAGGCAGCAGAGGAGGGAGAGTCACCACCAGCGCTCCCGCCACTCAAGACCATTTATGATTGTGACATGATTCGAAAAGGCGTCAAGGACAATCACGACAGGGTAGGATGGCAGTGCCTTTGGTGCGGAAACAAATTTTTCCCCGTCCATGCCACACGAGCGATGTCCCACGTGTTGAAGATCAAACACGGGGGAATCGCCATCTGCATCGCTGTTGTCAACGGAGCGCACCTATTAAGATATCTTTTGCATCAAAGTCAATCCGAGAAGCCTCCAAAGACACGCAGCAACAAACGATCTGCACCACTCGATGACGACAACGACAATGATGAGCTGGACCGACTACGAGGAAGTGACATCGAGTCAAGTCCTGCAAAAATTGACGGAAATGCTGCAAAAATAAGCAAGCAACTGCAGCAGCAACAACAACAACACCAACGACACGATGTCGATAACAACCTCATTGAACCCTACCACTACATCAACTCCACGCCCGGAAAGGATGTGCGGGGAAAACTCATCGACTGCTTTCAACTATGGCTCAATGTACCACAACTCACCATACTGAATGAAATCAAAACTATCGTGGCCGATTTACATAACGCATCGCTACTCATTGACGATATCGAAGATAATTCGAAATTACGGAGGGGCGTGCCAGTGGCGCACTCGATATTTGGTGTCCCGAGCGTGATCAACACTGCCAATTATGTCTATTTCTTGGCGCTGGAGCGATGTTTGGGTTTGGGAAATGATGATGCCATGAAGGTACGTGGAAAAAACTCTGTTGACCGGAAACGTTTCGATATACTATTACGATTATGATGATGAATGATGATGATGCATTTATTTCGAGAGCAATATCTGTTTCATCACTGGCAAACTCACAGAGAAAAATAATGTCATACCGCATTAAACCTCCCCTTTGTGCAGGTATTTGTTCGAGAGATGCTCAACTTGCATCGCGGACAAGGGCACGACATCCAATGGCGAGATTCCTCCACCTGTCCCACCGAATCACAATACATATCCATGGTTACCGATAAAACCGGCGGTCTCTTCCGTCTCGCGGTGGGATTGCTCCAATGTTTTGCCACCACGAATAAAGACGTGAATTACGTACCATTAGTGAATAATTTGGGGTTGTACTTCCAAATACGAGATGATTTGATCAATTTGGCCGATGAGGAGTACATGAAGAGTAAGAGTTTTTGTGAGGACTTGACGGAGGGAAAGTATAGTCTACCGATCATACATTGTATACGTGGCGGAGGCAAATGGAACGCAGAGGATGATGAGGGAAAAGGAAGAGCGGCAACGCTGTCATTGTCGTCATCAGCATCCGCGCAACTCGTATCCATACTGAAACAACGCACGGAAGATGTCGACGTGAAGCGATATGCACAACGACTGCTGTCTGACGCGGGAAGCTTGCGATACACACGGGACAAGTGCACCGAACTACGAAAGACCATCATTGAACAAATTGAAGAGTTGGGCGGAAACAAACCATTGTTGAAGGTGATTGATATGTTGGATGTTCAAATACAAGCGATGGCGGGAACGGAACAGAAAACGGATGAAACGAGGTCATCTCCGCCATCCAAGGGTTTGAGTTTGAACGGGAAGAAGACGGGAGAAACCGAGGGTGGTGATGCAACATCATCACCATCCATGAATTTAGATTATACGTGAAATTAAGATTTAAAGAACAGTTTGGGTATTGATAATATCATAGCTCCATCATGAAAAGGTCAGCATGATGTGATAAGAAGACAACAACTAACTGCATGGCGTGACCTCATTGGCGATATTATCGCCAAGATTTTCGACTATGCCTGATGCTGATGCTGATGATGACTCAGTACGTAGTGCCGTGTCCGCGCGCTGGCCATGATAAGCGACGAGACTCTGCTGCCGAAGCAAAAGCATTATCGGTGCACATAATTAATCCTTCCGACAACCATGAAGCTCCGCACTATCTTAGCAACAACGATGGTCGTCGCTCCCTCTTCGACTCTTTCTCTCGCGTCGCGACCACTTAGAGTAACGGTATTTGGAGGAACGGGCTACGTCGGATCCGCGGTGTGCGAACGATTGGTCCAACGCGGGCATGAAGTAACTGCGGTGTCGAGGCGGGGAGTGAATCCCAAGCCGGATTCTAAAGAGTTGTCCAAGGTACGTCATGTCATCACTCGTATGGTGTTTTCGGCTTTCGACTCAGTGCGTGGAACCATGCATGCACTGCTTCTTTTGTTAGTCCCGTATCTCATGGAATGCATGGTACACTATTTTAGGTAACTTGGGTCCAGGGCGATGCCACCGAGATGAAGACGGTTGAGAAGGCGCTCAAGGACTCAGATGCCGCTGTGCACGCAATTGGTATGTTTCTCTCCAAATTTAATGAATGCATGGCATCAACTATATCCAATGTCGTCAGTATCCGACCATATTCATTTTCACTACTCATACTGTTTCCTTTGCATTCTAGGGCTCCTATTTGATGTTGAATCCGGTCTTGCCAACCTGAACAAGATAGTTAGTGGATCGGGATCAATTCCTGGTGATTCATCCACCTACGATACCATCACTCGAACAACCGCATTCAATGTCATTGAATCCATTGAAAAGAAACAGTCGATGAATATAGGAAATATGCTATCAAAAAACTCAAAGCGATTTCCACTCATGTTCGTTTCGGCAGCCGAGGCCGGTTGGCCGGAAGTTCCGTTTGGGAAGACGGTAGATGGACTTGCTCCAAAATGGCTGAACAAGTACTTGACTGCGAAGCGGACTGTGGAGAGCAGACTGAAGGAGTCAAATGAAAAAAAGGGAACGATCCGATCAGCGGTTTTCAGACCTTCGTTGATATGGGATTGGACAAAGTACGATGTCCTTCCTGCTATACCTATATTCAATTTTGCTGCAGCGATTGGTGTTCCTTTTGTAGATAAAACTGTGAGAGTAGAAACATTGGCGGATGCGATTGTAGCTGGAATTGAGGGCGATGACGTGGAGGGTGTGCAGCGAGTGGGTGCAATGGAGAAGCTTAGTCAGCGAAATTGATGGTAAAGCGAGATATAATGATAAAATATGCAGGTTTGCAGCTGTCTCGTTCGTCTACTTGGTAATTCATTTTCGAACTTACATAGCAACTCGAAACTTCTGTGAGCTGTATGACGATGACAATACGTTTGCACTATTAGCTCAAACAAAACTGGTTCGAAATCGAGCAATCATCTCGCTATAGAAATTATGACGGGAAAGACAAACATTGATAATGAGTAGGAACATATCCGCAACTTAGTCAGCACATCGAGTTGTTTGATCCGGATTCAAGCCTGCTCCAACTGGAAGAAAGCAAAGCTCCTCGCTTGGGGCGATTGCGGATACCTTGATAACACTTCCGACGATTGTTTCTGCTACTGCAGCGGAGGATGCTTCGGAAGGGGGGTAAACTTGCCAGAATTTTCCAACCTCTTCATCCCACTTATCCAAAATTGCTTCCGCCTTTTCGCTCCCTGTCTTCTCAAAGTGACGCTCTACAATATTCCTCAGTTGAAGCTCACCCGCAGCAGTTTTGACACGTTGGTATTTGACAATTTCACTATTCACACGCTCCTCAAATCGCCCATCTTCGTCATAGAAATAGCCAATTCCCCCAGTCATACCCGCACCAACGTTTCTACCCACAGTTCCAAGGACGACGACAACACCACCAGTCATATATTCACAGCAATGATCACCGGTTCCCTCGCACACAGCGTATGCTCCACTGTTACGCACACAAAAACGCTCGCCCGCACGTCCATTGGCGTGGAAATCTCCGCCAGTTGCTCCATAGAGGCATGCATTACCAACGATACTAGAGTCGGCCGCGACGAATCCAGCATCTGCTTCGGGCAACACGACTATTTCTCCTCCATGCATTCCCTTTCCTACATAGTCATTGGCTTCACCAGTAAGACGAACTTTCAACCCCGGGAGGATAAATGCACCAAACGACTGCCCAGCACTTCCAAACATGTTGATATTAAGGCTCCCGTTCAGACCCTTGTTTCCATATTTCCGCGCAATGTTTCCAGCTAACATTGCGCATGTACTGCGGTCAGTGTTCTTGACGTTAAAGTTTACTGCAATATCGCCCTCGTTCCTTTCAATCGCGACCTTCACATCAGGGTGATTACAAATCTCACGGTCCAAATCAGAGCTAAATCCATTGGAATGAACGACTTTATCTTTGAATCCCCCACCTTCGGTAGGTGTGGCACGGAGGAATGCACGATTTTCCTTGCAGTCTGGAATACTTGAGAAGAACCCGGACAACGAAATTCCCTTTGTCTTGGCAATTCGTGCAAGCTGAGCATCATCTTCCTTGAGAAGATCTGCACGCCCAATCAAGTCTTCAAACCTGGCGTATCCCAGATGGGCCATTAGTTCCCTAATTTCCTCGGCAACAAATTCAAAGAAGTTGACGACATGCTCTGGCGTGCCAGGGAATTTCTTCCGGAGTTCCTCCTTCTGACTGGTAACACCGACGGGGCACGTGTTTAGGTGGCAGACACGGGCCATAATACACCCCTCTGCAATCATGGCAATTGTCCCAAATCCAAACTCCTCAGCTCCCATCATAGCGGCAATAGCGATATCCCTTCCTGTACGCATACCTCCGTCGGCTCGAAGAATAACGCGGTCACGTAAGCCATTAGACAACAAAGCCGAATGTGCCTCCGAAAGACCCAATTCCCAGGGCATACCGGCGTGCTTAATAGAGGAGAGAGGGGATGCCCCGGTGCCTCCGTCGCCACCAGAGATCTGGATCACATCAGCCTGCGCCTTGGCTACACCACAGGCAACAGTTCCGATACCGATGGAGGAAACGAGTTTGACAGAAACTCCTGCTTTTTCATTCACGGCGTGTAAATCATGGATAAGTTGGGCAAGATCCTAGAGAATTGAAGAGGAGGAATACATATCAGATGCCAAAATGAAAAAGAGCCTATTAACAGTGGGATTGATGTTTTTACTTGCCTCAATACTGTAAATATCATGATGTGGCGGGGGAGATATAAGAGTAACACCAGGCTTGCTAGCCCTCAAAGTAGCAATATAATCCGAAACCTTGGGTCCCGGCAACTGACCACCCTCACCGGGCTTTGCTCCCTGCGCCATCTTAATCTATCAAAGGAAAGATGGTGAAATGGATGAGCAGATTTTCGTTAGTAAGCAAGTGGAGAAACTCATCCACTCACCTCCAATTGCTTCGCCGTCACCAAAAATTCAGGCGTGACACCAAATCGTCCACTTGCGACTTGGTGGATGAATGAATTTGCCGAATCGCCGTTCCTTAGACCTGCAAGGTGGGGGAATGTTGGACTGCGACCCTTCTCATCGACATCTGAAATGATTTTACCGCGAATGACATCCTCGCCACCTTCGCCAGAGTTTGACTTGCCCCCGATGCGGTTCACGGCGATGGCAAGAGTTTCGTGTGCTTCGCGACTAAGGGCGCCAAGAGACATGGCACCAGTGCAGAAACGCTTCATAATTTCGGCGGCGGGTTCCACTTCTTCAATTGGAATACTTTCGCGGTCAGATTCAAAGTCGAGAAGGTCCCGGATATTAGCCAAAGGTGCACTTTCGAGGCTCTTCTTGAAGATTTCATAATTAGCCGCATTCTTAGGCTTCACCCCATCATTCTCTAGCTCGTTGCGGTTGGTGGCAGCGCTAACCGATTTGTCAAGCCCGATAGCATCGTGCAGGAGTCTGGTAAGGTCTGATGAGTTTGCATGGTACTCTCCCAGTTTGGGCACTGGCTTGTAATAACCGTAATTGATCAACTTGGCCTTTTCGCTGGCTGTTTCTGGACGCATGGTCACCGTCTCTTGAGCAATATCAGCGAGAGACGCACCACCGATGCGACTAGTAGTTCCCTTGAAGCTGGTATCAATTACCTCTTTCCCCAATCCCATGGCCTCGAATATTTGCGCCCCCTGGTATGATGACAAAAGCGAAATACCCATCTTCGAAAGAATCTTGAGTAGTCCATTCTCGACTGCATACCGATAATTTTGGAGAGCCTTGTTGAGTGTCGTTGATTTGAGTTTACCCGACTTCATCATAGATTGCGTCTTATCACTTTCGTACCATTGCTTGACAGTCTCTAGGGCGAGATACGGGTGAACAGCATTCGCACCATACCCAACTAAACAGGCAAAGTGATGAGTAGACCAGGCACTTCCCGTCTCAACGATGATTCCAGTGTCCATACGCAGGCCATCGGCGATAAGACGGTGATGAACAGCTCCCACGGCAACAAGGGGTGGGATGTATGTTGAGTCGTTCAATTCGGATTGATCGGCGGCCATATCGCTCAAGATAATAACCTCGATGCCGTTGCGAACATCTTCAGCAGCCTTGTCACAAATGGCACTAATTGCCTTCTTCAAACCCTCGGGTCCTTCGTCCAATGCATACCTCGTGGATATAGTAGCCTGCCGAAATCCACCATTCTCCTCCTTTTCATGCGAAGCAATGCGTTCCATCTCATTCGCATTCAGCACGGGACTTTCCAAATGAATCAGCCTCGCTCCCTTCTCTGACACCTTGTATATGCTCTCCTTCTTGCCCAAAGTCATGGCAAAGCTCATCACTACACCCTCACGCAATGGATCGATTGGGGGGTTTGTCACCTGCGCGAAACGTTGTTTGAAGTAGTTGTATGGAGTCTGAGGACGTGCACTCAGCACAGCGAGGGGTGCATCATCTCCCATCGAGTACGTAGTTTCTTTTCCACTGCCTGCCATGTCCTGAATCTGCATCCCGATATCCTCCAGTCCCCAGCCAAAAGAAGCCTGAGCAAATGTCGTGGTGGCATCGTCATATAAACGCTTTTCATCGAAATCCATTTTCGTCACATCCTTACGTCCCTTAGCGATCCATTCTCCGTAGGGATGACGACTCGCAATTTCAGATTTAATAGCAATATTATCCTTGAATTCGCCAGTTTTTAGATCGACATTGATCATCATACCTGGTCCTAGCCTTCCCTTCGAAACAATGTCAGCTTCATTCAAATCGACAACACCCGTTTCACTCATCATGTAGACTGTTCCATCCTTCGTGATGGAGTATCTCGCTGGACGCAATCCATTACGGTCGAGGGAGGCGCCGATGGACTTTCCATCCGAAAATACCAAGAGGGCGGGACCATCCCATGCCTCGAGCAAGCCACCATGGAACTTATAAAAATCTACAATCTCGGGGTTATTTGCCAACGCCGGTTCGTTCTCATACGCCGTTGGGACGAGACTCATTAATGCGCACGGAGCGCGGTGTCGACTCTTGGTCATTAATTCAAAGACAGCATCAAGGTTCGCACTGTCGGATCGATTGAGATCCACGAGTGGTTCGAGGAGGTTTGGTACATCTTGAGTGTTGCACATCATGACGATATTATCCGTATTGGTGGCATCGACGAGGTTTTTCAGTTCTTTATCTGGTAATGCCTTGGACTTTTCACGTGCCTTGACCCAATTGACATTACCTAGTAGGGTGTTGATCTCGCCGTTGTGGCCCACCACACGCATGGGCTGGGCCAATGGCCACCGTGGGTTCGTGTTGGTAGAGAAACGACGATGGTAGATGACGAATTTGGTGGTAAAGTCTTCGTGCTGCAAATCCTTGTAGAATTGAGGCAGGATGCATCCCTGTACCATGCCCTTGTACACAATCGTCTGACTGGAAAAGGAAGCAAAGTAAACCTCCTCGGACCCATCCTCCTTCTTGAGTAGATTTTCCGCTTTCAGTTCCACCGCGATACGTCGTCTCACTAGGTACAAGGTGCGCTCGAATCCATCCCGTGCTTCCTCATCATCTTCCTGCACACGACTTGGTGCCTTGACAAACATTTGCCACATACTGGGAGCCGCCGCCTTCGCCTGTGGTCCCAAGACTTCGTCATCCACTGGCACCTCCCTCCACCCCAGGAATTTCAATTCGTTCGCCTCACACACGCGTCGGATGATTTCCTTCACTTTCTCGCGACGACTCGCGTCTTGGGGCAAGAATACCATGCCCACGCCCGGTTGGGGACAGTCATCACTGCGATATTGCGAGAAGAGTTTCCACGGGATTTGTGTCATGATACCTGCACCGTCCCCCGAGATGCCATCGCCGCCACAGGCGCCACGATGTTCCATGCAGTCGAGTGCAGCCAGGCCTTGCTGGAGAACTTTGTGGGTGCCGAATTCGTCTACCGATTCATGAATGATTGGGAAACGCGAGTGAGTGTTTGTGAGTGTTCTTGTGCAATTGATACTAATAATATGGTAGTAGCCTCACCTCCGCTGTTGACATTGGCGATGAACCCCACGCCACAAGCATCCCGTTCCCGAACTAATGGCAATGGACCCTCGAACATGTTTTGCGTCTCGCCCTCCTTGAGTCGAAAGGCGTGGAGCGCAGTCGTCTTTGAATCCACAGCATGATTGTGACGGTACTTCGTCGACGACTGGATGTGTGCCTGGAATGCCGAAGAAGAGTTGGCGGAAGATGATGCGGCAATCGCCACCGCTATAATGATGGCGGCATGTCGCATTCTCATTTTCTCTTGCCACTTGTACCGCAAGGAGAGTCGTTGCTGGTGTTGTTTTATGGTTTGACTTGGAAGTAGTGGTAGTAGTGTGGAGAGATGCGACCTCTCTATCGTAATCTTTTGCTGTTGAGTAATTGCAAATTGTGCAATTGCAGCTGCCACCTGCCTCACCAGAGCGATATCCAGTATCTTTTATCTACTACAGGCAAGGCGGGCAGCGGCGGCGGCGCGCGGGAAGGAGCGCTTGACGCGCTTGACGCCCTCGCACACACAACACAACATCTCCCAGAGAATCAGAGAATCTGGGTCTGAAAAAAAGGCGCGGGCATTTTCATATTTTTGTGGTTCTCCTTGTTCCACCGTCATCGAAGAAGAAGATGACGAACCTCCAGAGAAGAGAAGATGTCATGCAAGAGAGAATTAGGCATAGTCCAGAGGGAGCGAGAAAGTATCCTACCTTCATACCTTCACACGTGTGATTTTGCAGTCGAGTCTTTTGTGTATGACAC